>JABASD010002373.1:0-27454 GCA_019776165.1 Pogonognathellus flavescens
ATCTTTCTCAGTTTTAACCTATCACGTAATCTCACAACAGCATGCACATGTAAGCCCTGACATAAAATCTTGCAATGGTTTTGAAATCATTTTGCCTAATAAAATCAACTTCATCTAATTTTCTTTCAATTTTCAAAGCCAAATTTTTTATAATAATTTTACCTGTAATTTTAATCAATTTTGCCCTTTTAACTGAATCTCAACTGACTCAAAATTACGCAAAATTTTCAAATTTATCATCTATTATTCATTTCTGCGAAAACTGTTCTATAACAGTCATTTATGATAACGAAGCTCCCGAATTAGATAATGACTTACGTTTTCCGATTAATATTATCCATCATAATAATTTCACGTCATTGTCAAGTTATCGAAAGTGGTCATTGCCGTATCTGCGTATAGAATATTTTGTAAAACCGAAATCGTATTATGAACGCTGTTACAACAACCCTGGATTATTCAATCCTCTCATTGGAATTCCAAATAGCAATCCATTAGAAAACCTGATTTGCTGGGAAGAAAGTGGGTATTCCATTTACATAAGATCATTCAGCAGTTTTATCCAAACTGCAGACAATTGGTATTTCGGCACTGCGAAAACGAACTATTTCCTCTCATTTTTGGTCAAACCATTGGAATCGGAAATTAATTCTTACGAATACGTGTCGGTGGATTTAGTCTGCCCATCATGCTTTAGATGGTATTATATCAATTCAGATGGTCGTAAAATTGGAATACTGAATGCAACTTTTCCAACTAAAACATTTCAACCAGAAATATTACGACAGTTTCTCGAGTATAATGAAAAATGGAAATTATATCCACCGTTACATCCCTACAATACCGGAATCGGTAATGATCCTACTAAAATTATCAATGCAACATGGATTTCCCCGTTTAAGGAGCTTACTCTCAAAAATCTTTCATTTCACAAAGTGATTGCCTATTTTCTCTTCGAAGGGATGGAAAATCGGGAAGAATATATAATTAGAAGCCATGACTTTCCAGCAAGAGCTTTGGAAATTTCGAAAGCTTTCGCGTTTTCAATCATGACCCAAGATGCGAAACTGGTTTTCACCCGCATCATTTTACTGGACACCGAAAGCTTGAATTTCGTCACATGCTCAGGGATAGTTCAAGATTTATCTTGGAAAGTTTACATTGAGCCATTTGATGAAAAAAGTTGGATTTTTTCAATTTTTAGTTGTATAATCTTATCTTTTATTTACTCATTTCTTGCAACTGTCGGTACGACAAGAAAGAGTTCCGAAAATGCAGAAAATAATTTTTGGCGCACATTTTTGGGAAAAGTGGGAGAAACAAATTTTCTTTTGTATGCATCACTGGTAGAACAAGGCGTGGATATAACCTCACTACCCTTGAAAATATACCAATGCGCAGCTGCCATAATATTTACATTCTGGGTTTATGTCGCGTTGGTGTTCAGCAATGCATACAAAGGTATTATGGTCAGTTACATCATTTCAACCAGAAATATTACGACAGTTTCTCGAGTATAATGAAAAATGGAAATTATATCCACCGTTACATCCCTACAATACGCAGCTGCCATAATATTTACATTCTGGGTTTATGTCGCGTTGGTGTTCAGCAATGCATACAAAGGTATTATGGTCAGTTACATGACCACTGGAATTCCAATTACCAATAATTTGAGTTTATTCTCTGATTTAAATAATTTTACATTAATATTTCCAAGTGAAAATAATTTGTTTCGCAATACTTTGAACCGTTTTGTTTATATAAACCTCGAGCACATATCAACTGTCACTGATATACAAAATTATGCGAAAAAAGAAATTGTGTTGTCTAGAGACAGGTTTTGTTCAAGTAATTTCGGATCTTGTGAAGGAAATATTATGGGAGGATGTGACCAGTATAAAGAAACTGATTACATTAGAGGTAGTTCGGTTTTTCTTGACTACGATATTCGGGGAAACGAAACTTTAGACTGGGAGTGGAATTTGTATTTTATTTTTAAAAATGTTTCCTCATCTCAAATTAATTTCCAATTTGGAAAGGTTGACCTTCAATCAATGCCTACAACGTCATTGATGGGTACTCCAACTGCGGTGTGTCAAAGCTACATAGAAAAAAATGGTGAACAGGCCTTTTTCATAAATATCTTACGTGTTGTTAGAAATTGCAACAATCGAGCATTTGTAGATACCAATTCTCGGTTGAAAATATACGGAAAATATATTTTTGATCCTAGCAAATTTCTGTATGGTAAAGATGAGTTTATGCCAAACAAGTACGCCGTTGTTTTAACCAACCCATTCAGCTCTCATATTCTTTTCAGAAAAATGGAAATTCTACTTTCAACAGGAATACTAAGTTTGTTCAAAACTTGGATTAATATACATGAAGAGGCGAAATACAAAAACATGAGCAGAAGTGGAGCTTTTGGTTTTTTGCAAAGTAATGAGGAACAGAGATTTACTGTTCAACATGTAGCAGGTCTAATGTACATTGTTGCTGTATTTCTGTTTATAAGTTGCGTAGCGTTTTTCGTAGAGAAGCTTATTTACTGGGTCCAAAGCAGAAGAAGATAAAGTTATTAATATGTAAGGGTAGAAAATTCAGACGTTTAAGCCGATAGCCGAAAAACCACAAAATAGGTATTAAAAAGGCACGAAAAACTTAAAAATTAGCTATTAAAAGAATAAGATTACGCTGAGCTTAGTGTTATAAATAGTACTATTAAAACTTGTTCCGATCGACACGAAACTACCCGCTACAGAATACTGTCTAATTAAAACTATAATTAAAAACAGTGTTCTCTAAATTTTTGCACTGATCGTTTGGTCCCATATCCGCATCCTTCACGCCAAGTCAAGTATGCCAATTTTTTATCATTTTTAATAATAATAATAATGCGAATAAGCAAATATAAATATAATCAGCACTGCAAATCATAATTAGGACGCATTTTCCATTTTGAACCGTTTTCTTAGAAATTGTGACTTTGAAACTAATTAAGTGACACCTAAAACTTAAAATAAGCAAAATAATGAAACAGTATTTAAACCGTAATTAAGATATTAAGCATAATTAGTAATTGAAATGGAGAGATAGATAATGTGTCTAGGATAAGCAGAATGTTTGCAGATGCAGCAATGATACTAATATTAATAATAAAATACATACTATAATACAAACTTTAAACGAAAATGCCTATAAATTAAATTAGTGCACCTAAAAGCAATAATGGTGATACGTAATACATAAATTGATAAATATTTTTATCTGAAGAAAATTCATATCGGACAATACAACGTAAATAAACCGATACGATATGTGACCATTAAATTAAGTTTCCATCCACTTAAGACATATAAATATAATATTTTTTCGTCAAAATTCTTGCGAAATATTTAATTTGAACTTATGAGTTCTAATAAAATTATAAAATATGCCTGGTTTATAAATTATAATGTCACATTTTACAAATTGTTCACATTGATAGACCTCTTAGAAATGTCAATAAGATTACAGTAAGTGTTAGCATTCAATAAAACTAAAATAACAATTTAACATTCTGTTAAAGTCAATTCTTATTACAATCACACAAAAGTATTAATAATAAATTATTGTTGTTGTAAAGTTTCTGTAAATATAAACAGTTCTTCAATTAAATAAATCTACTTAACACATTTTCTGTACTTTGAAATGCCATTTAATATATTTCATATTGAAATTATGCATACGATAAAAAATAGTGAAAAGAAGAATAATTTGATGAAGCTTTTAAGCAGCATAGCATCACTAAAACCGATTTCATTACATTTATGGGGGTCGGAGCTTAACTCTGTTATTAGTAAAACTAATGAAGAAAATATCAGGGGAAAGTAGGTGGTCGAACTATTGATAGAACATTTTCATCTGTGCAACTGGAATTTGAGCGAATTATTTTCATATCTGCCTTCGGTGTTTGGAAATCGTAATGATGATTACAATTCGCCTTTTTTGCAAATGAAAAGTTGATTATGTTTGCTTCAACCTATTGACATTCAGTGGCCAAGAAAAATTAAATTTATTTGTTGTGGCAATATTATTAAAATATTTCTTCTATTAACTATTGTATTTCTTTGCTAAATATTTTTGGCTGCTATTTTCTTAGATAAAGAATTTACTTAATAGTAACTGTCAATAAAAACTTCATTCATTCAATCAATGGTCATAATATAAACACTGTGTTTAGAATTTTAAATGCTTTAAGCAATAGCAATTTAAAAATAGTAATCTATCACGCAATTAAATAAATACAGAATAAATAAATACAGTAGTTAAGCTATTTTTATTTCAACATAAAATATAACAATGTTACTGAAGAAAATAAATCCTTTAATTAAACACTACCGGAGTTTAAAGTCGTACCAAATATTACGCACACTTTTAATACATTTGACCTGTTATTTCTCTTTTTTATCCGCATCCGTTTTTAAACAGAACCATCAAACTTACACTAAAATACCACATTTATCCGCCATCATAAATTCCTGTGATTATTGCGCTGTAACAGTCATTTATGAAAACCAAGCGCCAGAATTAGACAATTGTTTAAGTGTTCCAATAAATAATATTCAACACGACAATTTCAGTTCTTTAGCTGAGTGGCGAAAATGGGTATTGCCATTTTTTCGAATAGATTTCTTTGTAGATCTAAAATCTTACGGTCGGCGTTGCTACAATAGACCAATTATCTTTACGTATGAGCAAAATCTGGCGTGCTGGGAAGAAACTGGTTACGCCATTCACATCAGGGCCTTCAGTGATAATTCAACTATCACAAATGATTATTATTGGTATCATCCAATTATTGACAACTATTATTTTCTGACACTTTTCATGAGGGAACCTAAACCTCAACAGAAATTAGAAAATGAACTCGTTTTAGCACAATTTGTTTGTCCAACGTGTTTTAGATCGTGTTTCAATTCATCAGCACCGTTGATAAATTTTACTTCTGCAGACAATGAAAAACAATTGCTACTCGAATTACTTCAGCAATTTTTTAGAAATAATGAAAAATGGAAAATAAATCCACCCGTTGATCCCTGTGACGCATTTAGAGATAGTAATTCTTCTAAAATAATAAACACCACATGGATAACCCCGTTCAAATCACTCGGATCTCAAAATATGGATCTTCATAAAGTCATAGCTTACTTTTTATGGGAAGGAATGGAAACTGTAGAGGAACTTACGGAAAATTCACTTGGATTTACACATGAAAATAAATTTTATCCTTATTTACCCAGTATGAAGGCATTTAGGTTTTCGATTGAATCCTTAATATTTTATGACCTTCCTTTTAATCGAATAGTTTTAATTGGAACTGAAAGCTACAATTTTGTTACTTGTGCCGGCTTAACTCGTAATTTAAGTTGGACACTTTATATTCGACCGTTTGACAAATTTGTTTGGCTTTGTTTATTCATAAGTTTTGTCTCTATTGCTTTTACTTACTCAATTATTAATATTAAAGCTAATTTTGAACTAACAAAATATTCAAAAACTGAAAAAAGCAATAAAAATAATGGCTGTGCTGCAATATTTCAAAAAATTGTAGTGACACTGAGTTTGTTATGGGGAGCACTGTTTGAGCAAGGTGTTCACGTAAACTTATTACTCCTGAAAATAAACAAACGGACAGTCGGAGCAATATTTGGCACTTGGATAATGATATCATTGGTTTTGAGCAATGCATATAAAGGCATTATAGTTAGTGACATGACAATTGCCGTTCCAGTAGAAAATAATTACCATACGTTTGCTGATTTAAATGATTTTGTTTTGATTTTACCGTCAGACGACAATTACTTTATTAGTTCTCTGAATAAATACATTCACGAAGATTTAGAAGGTTTAATCCAAACAAAAAATATTTTTCCTCGGGATAAATTCTGTTCAAATAAAACTGGGTCTTGTGAAGTTCAACACAATTATAGTTTAACAAGGTGTGAATCCCACGAATACCTTTTTGTTAACTCTAGTTCAATTTTAAATGATTTTTACATTGACGGAAAAGATATTTTGGATTGGAATTGGCTTCAAATTTTAGTTTCTAATATATTTTCAAATGGAACTGGAAAATCGAAGGAAAAGAAAAATAAATTTTCAGCATTGCCCTCTAATGCACTGATTGGCTATCCAAGTCCGCAATGCCAACTTCAATTCGATGAAAAGGGTCCATCTGAATTATTTAAGCTGGTTTTAAATTTCTTGAATACTTGTGAAAATAAAGCCTTCGTAGATTCGAATGCTCAATTAAATATTTACAGAAAGCATATATTTGGAAAAGATAAATTTATTTATGGAAAGGACGAACTGTTCAAAGCAAGAATAAATGTGGTTTTCCAAGATCCGTTCAGTGCTGCAATCCTTTTAAAGAAAATGGAAATTTTTGTATCGACAGGAATATTACAACTGTACGAAACATGGATAAATATATTTCAGGAAGCTGATTCTAAAAAAATTAAAAGAAACTTTATTTTAAACCATGACGAAAATCAAGAAGAACCCAAAATTAGCGTTTCACATTTTACAAATTTATTTTATGCATGTATGATATTTCATTTCGCTAGCTTTGTTGTGTTTTCTTTGGAAAAAGTCATTGGTCGCATGTCTCATCGTTCTTAGAATTTTATTTTAAGTACCTAGATCTGTATAAGCAAATGGGGATGAGTAACTTTAATATGTTTTCTATTGGTCTTCAACGTTTATTGACTAAAACTACATCTATTAATTATTTCAGTTTTTTCTCAATCATAAAATGTAACTTTGATATGTATAATGCATGTACCCGAAACATGTTTGTCTCTATATAGTCTGGACTTGAACTGTAACTTAATTTAATATTATAATGCACTTCTCGACATACAGAATAATACACTAATATGAATACAAACTATTTATTTGATAATATAATATACCATGCAATACAGAATATATATGTAATAAAATACTAATAAAATGGTTGATATATATTGTAGTTTTGATTTTAATATTGAGTCCAAAAAATTAAGTGGAAGTGTATTAAGGCACTGTTCTATTATATTAACAAAATTAATAAGAAATGTATAGAAATAAGTATGACTTATTTGGTGTCACCGCATCCTTCAATGATAACGCCGTAGTTTTAGTCATTGCCCTGCAGTGCAGTCATCTAATAATACGTGACATAATTATGACGACCTATTTTTTATAAACTTCATTCCTACACAACATATAAGTCATACATTTTTGTTGGAATCACTACTTAACTTATTCAATCATAATTTAAGTGTTCGTTTTGTTAGTTATTGAGGAAGGTGTAAAATTACATGGTCCCAGTATGAAATTAAATTTCGAAATATGTGTTTTAATTATTTTGTCGTTGACACTAACACAAAGTGTGAAAATTGCAAATGTGACTCTATACGAGCACATAGGATATCAAGGTAAATATTAAACAGGATCACGTAATCATTTTATTTCGCTTTGATTAAACATAAAATTATTTACAAACAACCATGCAATATGGATGTGACACAATCAAAGTTTTTAAAACAATATTCATTACACATATTACTTGTTCATCAGATTCATTACACGTTAATTTGGGTTGTAGGAAATTTTGAAACTTTAGTTGGGATAACTAACTGTACAAATGTAGCTGCAAAATTTAACGATAAAGCGTCATCTGCGGACACTTATGGTACGTGTGTCATGCTTTGTGCTCACAAAAATTGTGAGGGTCGTTGTGTCAAAATACAACCAGGCACTGCCGGACGCTTCAATTTATGGGCAGTCGATATGAACGAAGCAGTTACATCCCTAAAGGCTTGTGGTCAGTATTTTCTATAGAAAATGATAAAAATTAAATTCGTACAATTATTTCAATTTTCTCAAAAATTTACAACTTTGGTTTCAGAGGAAGAAAATGGTAGTTTTATTACTGTGCAGACTGATCGCATCAGAAACATGGGTATGTAATAATAATATATATATATAGCTAAAAAGAATTTCAAGTTAACGTAGCAAGAGCTATCTGGGTATTCACTCCAGAGATATACCAGTGCAAGTTGTAAGTAACTCTAATTATTTTTGTTTTCTTTTGAAAACTATTATAGTTTCTGATGCTAAGTTTTATAGCAAGCAAAACTATAAAGGTGGGTAAGTTAAGAAAAAGTAATCTAGCGAAATATTTGATGGTTTTTAATCATGATATAAGCAAAATGATGGCGAATTTAATCAAATTTATTCGATTTTAAGGAGTAATTTTGGAGTTAAAAGGAATAACCAGCTGCGTTAGTATTCCAACAGAATTGATTGGCAGAATATCTTCTGTTACCACGAATAACTGCGTCATGATTTGTGGATTCCCGGATTGTAACGCGAGATGTGTGGGAATGAAACCGGAAAGTAAAAATCGTTTTAGCTTACAAGATCTACGAATGGATCATAAAGTAGCATTCGCAAAACCGTGCTGTAAGAAATTAATTGACAATTTTTAATCCCTACAATAATCCCTATGTAAATCAACCGGTTTATTTTATTTACCTATACAATTAAAAAAGATTAAATTTAAAATCACGTCGAGTTTAATTACCTTTTTCAGAAAATATAATAATGTGTTTCTTTTAGATGAAACACTTCCTGAGTCATATATCTTCTTCAAATATCAGAAAGAGGATATATTACAGGAAAATTCTACCACCGCAACAATCGTTGCCATCTTAAGAGACGCTAGGATTTACAGACAACGAGGAATAACGTGTGGTGATGGAATAGATATTTATGGGAAATATTGGGCTATTTGTGATGGACAAATTGTCGACCGTCATTGTCAAACTATGCATTTTGACACAGGAAATTATGTCTCGTCAGAATGCAGTTACCGGTTTTTAAGAGATAATAACGAAAATTGCAATTGCAAGTTCAACATTTTGGAAGTTGGAATTTTGGAAAACGATGTAAGTAGTATATCTCATTTATTACGGTAAAAAGTATTTAAATAATTATAAATTAAAATCATGAGTGCAGCCTGATGGTGGACGCATTTTATAATTTGTCAAATCACTTTTAGGAACTGAAAGAACATTTAAGCAACGACGGCGATGAACTATTGTCCGAGTTATTAAAAATTGTTGATGAAAGAAAAGATGAGAAAAACATCGAAACGCAACATGAAATAGGAGTTAAAGAAATCAAGAAAATCTGTCAGATATGCTCAAATATTCCCAATTCGACCAATTCCAATGCAACTTTTGGTACGATTGAAAAGCTGACCACTAAATCCTTGAGAGTTATTGCATCAATTATGACTAATCAACAGATTTGGGAGAAAATGGAAGCCGTAAGAGATTTTAAATGATCAATCCATCAAATGTATAACTTCTTAGTTTTTTAATTATGAGGAATATTAAGTATTGTTAATTAATTACTATTACTGTATTAATATATGAATCCGAATCCAAATAATATGCGACCGAAATTAGCAATTGTCTAATCTTTTTATAGGATACCGTTCATTTTTACAAAAGCTTAAAGGCACAGATTTTAATTACCAAGAAAGAAACAGCAATTTTAAATTTTATTATGCATGTGCCATTTTTGTAGGTTGAAAGGCAAGAAAGCATTACAACTTTAATGAACAGTTTGGAGACGACGATGTTTAACCTTGCAAAAACCAAAAAGAAAGACTCGCCTCTAAATGAGACTACTGACATCCGTACACAAGGAATCACAATGACCGTTGGGTCCGAAAATACTCAACCTCGAATAGATTCGCAGTTATTTTTTTCAGATAAAATTCATAATTTTGAAACTTATATTTCTGTCTCAATTCCTAACCACAATAATAGCGTTAGTAAAGTTACATATTTTGGAGCAGCAATGCCGTCTGATTATGTTGATGATAAAATTAACGCTACGCTTGTAAGGTGAAATTAACAGAATTTAATATAATAGAAATTTGAAAATATGTTGTCAGATGCCACATATTTTTAATTTTTTAGTTAATGAACTCCAAACTTATTTTTGTAGCCACTCAGAAAACGGTTCCTTATCTGAAGATAACATGAAAAGGGTGAATGGAAAATTAGTAACATTCAGTATCATGGGTCAACCTTCTTTACAGTTAACAGGTAAAAATTGATTTACATTTAAAAGATGCCCTTATTTCCTTTTTGTCTTTCCTAATTATAAATCAGTTTTATATTTAGACACGAGTTAATTTATATTGGTGTATTTATGAAATATATAGATGACAATGTTAAGATTGTGTTTAGCCACAATGTGAAATCAATCTGGGAGACAAAACATGTATTCCGAAGAAAATTACATCCCGGAGAGAAAGGAAAAGCGGTGTTTGGGAGCACACAATGCGCGTTTTGGGATACAAAAATATTGTAAGTTATTTCTGCCTTTTATTGTAACGTTTTATTGTTATCTTAGTTAATGTTGTACGAATATGCACTCATCAAATTAATAAATTTTCAGTAGACACGTTTATAAAAATTTGGAAATATTTTACTGACCGAAGGATTCCATAAACATTCCCCAGACTTTTACCATGTGATTTATTAAATCAATTAAATGCTTATCAATTGTCCTTTGATTATTTATGTTGTGTAGAAAATGGTCTACCGATGGATGCCGGAGAAGCTTGACCAATTCCAACGCACTTTCAACAACGTGTGTATGCAACCATTTGACAACTTTCTCTGTTTTAATGAATTTTCATGAATATGCAGTAAGTCCCAGTAGTTTTTAATGAGACTCATGAAAATATTAAACAGCCTACGCACTAAAGGAAATTTTTTGCAAACTTTCTCACTAACATTTTCTTTTTTTTAATTTAGGGCAGAGATAAAGCTCTCCAGATCACAACTTGGATCTTAAGCTCAATTTCTATGATTTCGCTACTTGTGACGCTGATGATTTTATTCGCCCTGAGGATCGTGAAGTGTGATCAAACAAAAATAACTGTTCATTTGTGTGTTTCACTAATTATTGGGAAAATCCTTATTTTAGCGGCAGACAAAGATAGTTTTTATCTTTCCGACGTAAGTAACTGAATAATAAATAACACGATGATATTCTCAGAGTTTTTACATATTGTACTATTGTAAGTTTTTTGTTTTTAGAATGTGTGTACCATTTTTGGAGTTCTGAGTCATTACGTTTGGTTGTGTGCGTTTGGTTGGATGGCAATCGAAGCCTTTCATTTGTACAGACAAGTTGTCAATGTTTATCGCTCTGAAAGCGGACACTTACTGAAACTGTATTCTTTGGCAGCTTACGGTGTTCCGGTCATTATCGTGACTGTGACCTTCGCTACCGGTTTGTATTTGGAAGACACGTCAATTTACGCCGGAGAAATGTAGTAAGAACAATATTTTTATATTTCCTTATATTTTATAATACCATTAAGAAGTAAGACATTAGTCACAAACTAGTAGAATATATCACCCCAAGTAAATTTTTGGCATATTTTTAAAGTGTAAATGATAAATGTATCGTGTTTACTTATTGTGTTACGTTTTTAGCTGCTGGTTGACAGGAAATTACAGATACAGCTTTATTATACCCGTTTTTATAGTCTTAGTGGTGAGAAGATCTAAAGTTACAATATATTATAGCTATATTTTAATTTTATTATATCTATATTTTTTAAATATGATTTACAGGGTAACTTTTTAGTACTTATCAAAGTACTTTGTATAGCCTGTACACAGAGTAAAAAATATGTGGTTCATAAAACATTTGAACAGCGAAATCAACAAAGAAAAGCATTTAGGTAAGTTTTCTGCCTTATTTATTTCTTTTTATTCCACCCTTCACTATTTGTATTTAAGGCTGTTTTAATTATAATATTCAATATATTCTGTAGATGTAATAAAATCAAGGTTAGATATATTGTACTTGTGTGACACAAAAAAATTAAAAGTACTTAAAGTCAATAATAAATATATATAATGTAGGAAATTAATTAAAGGGACAATGTCACTTTCTGTTCTTCTTGGTCTAACGTGGACAATCGGGTTTTTCTCCATGGTCGATAGCCCCGTTAATTACTATTTAGATTTCTGCTTCGTCGTTGTTAATGCCTCACAGGTAAGATATAATTGTACATGTTTTCTCAAAAGCTCAATCTTATTGTTAATATTTGGATGCGGACGAATATATATTTATTTGTCATGTTTTTTTTTGTTTTTAATATTTACAGGGGATCTTTATATGTATCTTCCATTGTTGCATGAACAAAGAGGTCCGCTCACAATTGCATAGAGCAATTTGCAACAGTTGGCCAATCACATTGTTGCTACTTGATTCCAGTAGTGCTACCCACCAATCACATGGAAGTGCCTCCTTTTCATCTGAAACTCCAACTTTGAAAAAATTGTTGAATGCTTTACACGGAGAAAATGAGTTCACCTGCGACGAAACCGCTAAATTAGTTGCCCGTTGAGACGAATTATTTATTGGTGATGATGTTTATTCAGTCATGTCATTTATCTCTTTTCCCGAAATACGGGGTGTTCTGTTTTACACAGTTTGGCGGCTATAATTGCGGAGGAGGGATTCATTTCAATGTTGTTGAAACACTTAACCATAACACTTGATTTGATAATATATAATACTAACTTTGTACACACTTCATAACGTATAATGGTACTACTATTACATTAAAGTGGAACAGTTCCTAAACATATCCTCATCATCATATTATTTTGTTAATGGCAAGACATACTAATAATTAATGATCGATTACGATTAACTCATCAGAGGTGAAAGTGTTTAACCCGAAGCAAGAACCAAACCATCCTTGTTTGGTTTATTAATTTTGAACAAAGCCCTGTTCCAGTTTGGTGTTTGGTACCTGGTGGTTCCTCCACGAATGGAACCGGTTTGGTTCTTATATTATACTCTACCAATGTCGTAAAATATGTCTTTTTGGTATAAAATTGCACTTCTTTACCAATTTCAGCAAAAGTAGATTGTTTCGTTAATTTTGGGATTTTTCAACGGATATTGCTTATATGTGGTTTTGGTTCCGGTTTGGGTATGTTTTATACGGCTCCGGTTTGGTTAGGTTCCTAGAATGTGTTTTAAAGGGCTGGTTTGGTTTGTGTTTATGTAACACCGATTCCGGTTTGGTGTGGTTCCTTCCTGGAAATCTCGAAAAAGTATTATTAGTGTATTCAATGGTATTATTCAACTATCAGGTTAGTTTATTTATTGTAAGATTTTCTGAAGCAGTTGTTGCAATGGTATTTTTTGTGAAAAGCTCTGACATGAGTATAATATCTTGACGATTGAGCAAAAGATATTTGGCTGGCCGGAAATTTGAACGGTATTTGTCCAGTATGAATACTCCAATGATTTTTCAGGCTTTATTGCATTCTTGGGATTGTCACAGTTGTCATCGACTGAGAATTTTCATCTGAATGTAATACTGGCTGTAACATCATTTGTACCCTCAAAGTCCCTGCAAATGTAATCAACAAATTTAATTTGTTTTGAGATTATGGATCCTGGTAAAATTCGGGGGTGAGTTGCTTCCTGCTGGGTTCTTGGCCCATTTAATTACACACGAACTCAGTCTTCGTTGTCAAGCGAATTTCCCCCACTATTGTCACTAGAACTCATTGTAGCAATTATGCTTTATGATGATATTTTGATTATCCAAAATGAATTTCGTCTACTTATTGATGTTCAAGGTTAGAACTTCTGAAGGAATTGAGGAAGGTTTTATTGTGGTTTGAGATGGCTGGTGGTGGCATTGAGCAAAGAATGAACTTAATTTTGTCCTGTACTCATTCCTCTGAGATAACTCTTCCCTTTCTCTCTACAGCATGTAACTTACATCAACCAGGAGTGAGTTTAGGCTTTTAACCTTTAAGAAACCACACTAAACATCAAATTCCCAGAATTTTAGAACTACAAGTAAACTCTAGTATACAATAGATAGCTGTAAATAACGTGTTCTTTATGGTAATATCCTTTTAAACAGTGACATGGTTTCATGTATGTTTGAGATTATTGAAATTGACTTATATTATACTGGATTTCGATGGTACACTTATAATAATGCACATTATTATTGTTTAATGTTTACTCAGATTGAGTATCATTTACATCCGTAGATAAACGAGTGAAAAATGCGTTAAGTTAGTTCCAGCGGGAGGTCTTAATCAAGTTGATAAGTTATGCTATATGATGTCATTGTGTCATGATTCATGATACATGCCGACGCCAAAAAAGACCTTGAGCATACAGTGGCCAGTTTGGCTAATTTCTTTTGTTCCGGAAATTTTGTCCTTGACGATAAAAAAAGTATATTACCTGTAGATAAAATCCGAATTATAACCTTGCAGCTGTAAGTTGGCAAATTTTCATTCTGTCTTTTTATAAATGCCCAAAATTATGCTAATGGAATGTAAAATTAGGTATTTAAATTAAATAGTTTTTTTGTATCGATTAATATTACATTTTGCAGTTCGATAAACACGAACCTGAAGGCGGATGGCCTATAATATTGGGAGACGATGTTTCCCAAAATTTGCTTGGTTCGCTTCTTATCGGAAAAAAGTTAACAATGGATGCTGAGAATTATGAAGGAATGTGTTTGACAGTGAGTAAATCTTATGCTCAATCGGGAGCCAAAAGTATCGGTGGCTACAACGGGTTTGGAGTGCAAAATGGTACCAAATATGAATGTTGGGCGGCCGAGGGTTATCCGGGTGCATTTGAATGCGGTTTGCAAAACTTACTGCATACCAACTACAGTAAGTGGAAAAGCAATGGAAATGTCATGTCAAACCCCTAGATCATTTTGGTAATAATTATTACGATACCCGGCTACAGATATTGTACTCAATGTCAGTTTTAAAAGGTATTTATTATATCGCCGGATCAATTTGACAGTTTCAGATTTATTTATATAAATCTGAAAACATTTTTACATACAATTGTATGTATATATATATATAGTGCCGCAGCACGACATTCGAACATGAGTTGTGAACCATAAAATTTTATTGGTAGTTGCAATGAAATTATTTATTATTAATAATATGGTTTTCGGTTTACTTTCAATTATATTTCAGCCACGGAAGAATTCTTTTATACAACTTACCCGGACCGGAAGAACGTCTCTATTGTGATTGTTTGCTTCCCCGAAGAAAAGATTGGCTGGGCTACAATATCTAAGTCGAATTCCTTAACTGAAGAGGAGGTAGCTGCAGTAAAGAAGCAAGTGACGTCCCTTGGGTTTGACAGCAACAATATTGTGTACTTGTACGAGCCGAAATGTAAAGAAATGACTCTTGAAAGACTTAATGGGAAAAACATCATTAATAATTAGGCACCTACTTCATATATGGATAGCTAATTCTATTTTTAGCTATCACTAAGTTATTTGCCCGTATAGTGTTCTTATTTAAGGTTTTGTTTCAAGTTTTCCTAAATATGCTTCATTGGAGTTTCTCCAATAGTAGGTGCAAATATTGATAACTTCAAATTTAGCCTTTAATAATGTGAACACGTAATATGAAATAAAAATTTTCATTAGGTATCTACTTACTGAATTTTATGAATAAATTTCCTGCTATTTGCAATCTGAAATTTTATTGCTCTAATAAATAAGTTACAACAAGATTTTGCATATCGTCGCGCGGCGTAGATTCTAGAATTAGACCACTGCCACTAGATATGCCGACCTTGTTTAAAAATCGGCCTAGGTAGTATAATGTGTAATGCATAATCATTTAGTAATAAGAATTGTCATTATAACTCCGTGTCATGAACTCGTAATCAAATTAAACCAGTAATTTCCAAGAAGATGGGGTATTTATTATTTACTGCAAAAAATGTAATAGTAGTCTCCCTATTGACTATAAATTAGTATGACATTATTGGTGTCGTATACGTTACTCCTCAGACTTATGTGGTTAATTCGCCTTGAGATTAAAATTCACTTTTGTATCACTTTATGTACGTATCATATTATTATCATGTCTTTCAATGGAAAAACAAGCAGTGCTCTGCATTCCTAAATAAAATAATACCTTGAAGCCTAGAGGCTAGCTTGAGGTATATTATTGAAAATGTGCTCTTAAAATCTGATTCCCTCATGAGCTGTAAGATTATTGCACTTGTGCCTATGTACAGTTTGCAGTACTAATATACTATGACTAAGTTTTATTGCAAACTTGAATGACAAACGAAAGATGCGTCTAAAATACTTGTTGACAAAAAATTGTAATAGAAAAATATGTTATGTAATTTATAACTGTAAATCAACCAAGTAATGTCGATTAATATTGTCAACGGGAACTACTTTGCAAAAAACACTTTACAGAAAAGCCACAACTTTTATACACGTTATTTGTCACTTACAGACTGTTTGTTTTACTAACGAAGTAGTAACATAGGCATCCCATTTTATACTTATTATTCGCAGATCGCTATTAAATAGGAAACATTAATGTGAAATAAATTCACAGTAACACAATGACAATCGTAGTAGTTTAGTACTATAACATATTTAATACATTCTAATTGTAAGAGAAAGAAAAACATTTTTACTTCCTCGTGACTCATTACTCAACTGACTAATAGACCTACATTTCTATATATCCTCGCATAACAATTCATGACAATTACAGAGTACAAAGTTTTGCAGCTTTTTCTTTTATGACTATGCAATATCATTTATTTCCTTCCTTGTTCATTCTGTCGGGCTGACATTCTCTTTTAGTCATCATTCAATTTGTGAGCAGTCACAATCACTCCGCATTTAATAATTTATACAATTGAATAATAATTTATATAAACATGTATCTTTTTATTTTATTTGTTCTGGCTGTGACTCCCTGTCTCATTATTGCTGAAGTAAGTCTAAAATTTAAATTGTTAAATAACTAATAACTGGATATGCTTTGTATTTTATTTTATTTCTTGCCGTAAAATTTAATTGAAATTTATATTGTGACTGTAATAATTTGATTTCTAGGAGAATGAGAAGTGGCATTCAGGCTCCAGCGAACTTTTGAACAAACCTAAAAATGAAACAGCAAATTATAACACAACAAGAACTGGCAAAAATAGCGAGCAAGATGATCATCATGGTCATCAAGATAAAGGTAGAATGTCTTCAAAAGAAGTCTACGCAAAATGCTCCAACGGCAGCGTTTGCTTCGGTTACCCAAAGAGGTGCTATGAACAAAGCAAAGACTGTAAGTTCATGGTGGCCATCGTAAAAGACCAGTCTGGACTGTACAATTTCACCCTTATGAGAGAACAGGAAAGAAGACAATCTAATGATGCCTTTTATGTCGCAGTTGGAATTACAAAAGTCGGAAACCAAATGGTTAGTTTATAAATGTTTACATATTTTTTAGCAAATACTAGGATATATAATTTAAACTTAACGGCGAACTTAACTAATCATAAAAATGAAAATTATAGGTTTTCATTTAAAATCATGAATTTCTAAAAGTTTGCTTTTTTAGCGTGGAATTTAGAAAATCAGTTGCATTATTTCAATGTTTTCCCCTTTTCTAATTTTTCAGACCAAAAAATTCTGAGTACAATTACAATAATAATAGGTAATGTTGGGTATATCTGGTTTAAAATTAGGTCACAAATATATTTTTCTAGTATTTGAAAAACAGGAAATTTCAGTAGGTGTTAAAAAGTATAACAAGTTAATAGAATCCTTATTCGGGGTGGTCCTGTGGTAAATGGGGAGAAATGCCAATTTACTGCCTTCGGGTGCAAAATTAACCTACTTTTTCATAATTAGGAAGTGGCACATGCCCCTACTGCTGAAATTATACCCTTGGATGCATGAAAGATCTGTCTTATTTTTTATCCATAAATTGCAGCAATAAAATAAATAGTTGGGATTTTAATTCGACATTATTGTCTACTTTCACATTACTTGAATCATTCTCAAATATATTTTTAAGATTTCGAATATACTACTCTCAAAAAATAGATATTTATAATTAATTTTCTTTATAAATGGAATTTATTGGAATTATATTATTTTTTGTTGCGATTTTTACTTTTTATCCATAGGAGAATGCTAGTATTGTAGAATGTTCGAGTTTGAAGTCTACCACCACTAACACTTATATTACAGCATCATGGTCTCCAGCACCTGCCACTCGACCAACTCCATTAGTAAGAAAATAATATTATTTCCTATTAGTGCGTTGCCATATTTGAAATGTACACATTAAAACTTTGACTAAAATACAATCGTAAATTATAACAAACAGAATGCAACAGAATTTGCGAAGTATATAATTCCTAAGGAGTTTTATACCAGTAAGAAGCACATGATATGCAATTTTCAGAGAAAATCCATGTCGAAAATAGGCGGAAATGATTTTAATTTGGATACTGACAAATATAAAATTATTATGGCCACTGGAGATGTCCAAGTGGAAAAACGTGAGTATTCTAACAAAAATATCTGGCATTGTCATTCATTAATTCTACTTTTTTACCTTTCTGAATAATATTACATTTTCCTGGTATTTTTCTTGATAGAGGAACACGGCTACCTCGTAGCAGGAAAAATGAATTACCATCAAAATTCAACAGCAATGTCTCCAGAGTTCATGTATTTAAAAGGAAACTATCACCGTCACTCCACCTCCACCGCAAAAATTCATCTACAATCTCCCATTATCATTTGCCTTGTTTTCTTATCGAGGTTGTTTCTTTAAGAATCAGCACCTGATGGTTAAATACGTATAATATTTTGAACCTTCTTTTCGTAATTCAATCAAATCCTCAAAAAGATTTAAGTTTATTTTATTGAAACATTTTAACGAATACTGCATATTATTTTGTTAGTTTTTCTGTTAATAGAATTTAATTGTACACAATCAGCAATCGAATTGATATTTCATATTTTATGTAATATAACTTTATAGTATTTCAGAATACACTACTCATTATCACATAAAGCTTAAACATTAACTACATTATTTTTCATTGTGGACAGCGAGATTGGATTTATCTGTAAAATGATTAGATGTTATAACATGTTTGTTGAATAAATTGTTTTATTATTATTACCAACTTTACGTTTACAAAACTTACTGCTTGTACTTTAATACCACTGCGCACTGCATAAATAAAAATATGTACACAACGATTTATATTATAATTATTGTGGTGCAAATATTAATATCTTCAACTAAGACGTGGGTGAAATAATTTGAGTTCCGACATTCGGTTTTGTTACATTTTGCAATTAAAATAAATTAATTTTAAGAATTAGATTACCTATTATTTAATAGTTCATGTAATGAACGTCATATTGGTAACATAGGTATAAATAGTAATATTTTCCGCTTCATATTAAATATTTACTACTAAAAATAAATATATTGTGTCACCCACTAAAGCCTAATGCTGATAATTTGCATTTATAACTAATAATTAATAATTTGTTATCCGTAAGGCCTGTCATTATATATGTTACAAAATCTTAGCCTATGCAAAACTAACTTACAAATATATATAACTATTTTTTATTTTTCATGACTATTAGGAATCTCATTTATTGCCCATAATATAGTGCGATTTAACCTAATTAATTTTAGAGCGTATTTGTACTTCAGTAGCCCGATGTACTGATGGAACTTACATACATCTTCTTAATTTGCTTTTTGTGTTGTTTTGTCAATCCAAAGAATATAAAGGTGTACATGGAACTAAAGAGGAAGGTGCTTCTTGTCAAATTCCACCATAAACTCAACGGATGTCCCTCTGATAACCACGTTAATAAAACGAAGTTGATCGAAAACGGTATTTCCGTAGAGCAGATAAGTTTTATGTACATCACAAATCTGCAAAATTATAATCGGTCATTTTAACCTTTCCTTTCGCACTGAATAAACACATAAAATTATGAAGATAAGTTTAGAAAGTTCATAAAGGTTAAAAAGTTAAATTTAGAACTTACGAGTTGTGTAAGTTAGTGTGGGCGAGTATTTCCCGAGCGGTTTTTGTTTTACTTCGTTGACGTTTTATTAGGATTGACGCAAGTATCGCAAAACTTACATTTATTACAAGTTCGAGAAAAAATATACTTCTCGTTATTATCTTGTAATATTTTGGAAGAGCTACAGCCAGTTTGTGAGTTGAGTCTCGGTAGATACCATTCAGTTCACTAAAATTAAAAAAAGTTGCATTTCATTAACCAAACTATCAAAAGTTGTATCTATGATGGCTATGTAATAAATGGCGACTTGATATATTTTAGTTATGTAGAAAATGCGCTTAATACTTAGTCGAATTGAAGAAAGCCATCGTGTTTGTTACGATAGGTACGAACAATGGAAAAATGCAGCAAATTAAAATCGCCGTTTTATTCTTGTTCGAACGTTCCTTTTCGTTAAGAGTAGTGAATGGTTTCCTACCGATATAAAAAACATTTTGAAAAATTCATAATCGCTCAATCATAAAAAAATTGAAAGTGTAAAAATTATATTTTCTTACCACACACACCAAAGCAAGTCCACACTAGCTGCTATTACTAATGCAAACTTTACGGTGTACAAATAAACGAAAGAATACACTGAAAAACCAATTAATTACAATGAAACCCCACAACAAACCAATTAAAATATCTAAGTTCATATAATAATTATAAATTATAAATATGCTTGGAATTTAAGCGGAAATACAACAATGAAAATTAAATGTCTAGAAATTATTTGCTTACAGAAGAAAACCAAATATCCGAAGGAATTGTCCCACAGATATATATACACGTGCAGTATTAGGAGTAAACTGTAAGATATATTTCCTAATAATTCGGCCAGGAATACTGAAAATTGTAACCAGCCCCTTGAGTTCAAAGTTTTTCTTACGACAAGGTAAATAGTTAGTGTTCCCGAATTAAATACAGCACTCGAGATTAAAAACAGCAAAATGAGTTCCGATTTTTCGTACTGTTCATTTGAAACAAACATTATTTTAGTAATTCGTCGGAGATTTAAGTGCAGATTTAGTTAGGTACTCACATAATCGGGAAGTCCTTGAAGATCACAAAACGCTATTATTGTATTTCTTAACTTCTGTGAGTTATTAATAGTCTTGTTAACTTCAATGATTTCTGTTGTGGTTTCTGCATCCGAATTATAGTTTCTTACGTAATCGACACAATAATGTTCAGTTACAGGCAGCCACACCGGATACAAAAGGTATTGAAGACCAACCTCAATCTGTGCGCGTGCTCTCCACCTGAAACGTGTAATTTAATTTTTTATATTATTTTAGGTAATTAGGTAATAAATTTATTTGTAAAAATAGTACAGTACAAACCATCGAACTTTTTCATTGGACAAGACCCTGAATTCACAATTGGGAAATCCAACGTTGCTAAATGAAGCCCCAGTTGCGTTTTCCAATTCCTGTTGACGATTTTCATCGGTAGATATGCATTCGAACAAACTGTCCTGTCGTCCTGCTAATACCTCTTCGTTTGGGAGACAACATTTTTTAAATGTAGTTTGCGGGACTGGATTTCTTCTTCGATAATGCCCTGGCTTTTCACTCACTTCAACGTGTTCCGAATTTATTCCAATCAATATATAACACATAATGATCGAAATTCCTAAAAGTGTGCTGAATAGCCTCTGCGTTCTCATTTTTAACAAATAAATATTAACCTAACGAAAAAATGTACTTTAAATAAATCAACGTTTGAAAATAAAATTTGTTAAGTGCTGTTTTCTTTTACATATGACATAGCAGTAAAACTGTAAGATTACTACGCAGTAAAAATATATATACTGTACATGTACCTACATCAATAAATGTTTGAAGTTATAAACATAAATCTAAATAAAGTAGGCTGTAGCTACTACAAAGTAAGCCTAAAATATAGTAGTACTTTCTTAATATCTCAATTTAAGTTGTATGATTGTAATATGGAATTTCCGACTTTCCTTGTGGGAAATTAATATCCTCATCTTTCGTCATGTTATTTTTTATGTTGCTAAATGGTTATATTTAGTTCGTCGTCAACTATAGCGCGGACAAACCAACACAGGCAAACCGGGTTGTAGGTAAAATAAACGTTGACCATATTTAGCACAATAAATTTAGTTTTAGCTTCATGCTATACTTGCTTAGCATACTACAAAGTATAATTAATTATTAAAATTAAATTGGCGATTTCTTATTAAATTAACTTTGTTGTTTTGGTGTGAAGAAATGATCATAATGCCACATACTATTTTATAACATTAACCATGTCATTTCCCTTCAAACGGTGTTTGTGGATAAATGAACTACTTAGTCTATTATTGCAGAATTATTGGGCATGAAACCGAATTTTGGCATTTGAATTTATTTAACGACATAAATAAACATAACATTATGTACATGGCATTCTCTTCCCAGAATTGGGTCTAACAATTAATTAGAATCTAAGTTTTAAAACGCCAAACTACATAATTATGATATCTATATATTAGTTTACCGTATTGCCGCAATTAGAAGCCGGGGCTTCTAATATGTCAAATCCATAATTTGAGGAGGCTTCTATTAGAGGGAGGCTACTAATAGAGGGAGGCTTCTATTTATGAGTCTGGTAAAATTATCATGAAACTTCGGCAATCTTTCAATATAAAACGACTAAATATGTGGTTTTTGTACTAATATTTGACGTAAACTGTCAAAATTTTCTAACATATGGGGAGTTTTGTAAATGTTAAACTAGTCTTGTAACCTTTTCTCATTTTTAATACAAGTTTTATCCTACAAAGCTGACATCTTACTGCATTGGACAAACATTATTTTTTGGGGGGCTTCTAATTGAGGGAGGCTTTTAATATGCCAAATTGAGTTTGCGGGGAGGCTACTATTAGAGGGAGGCTAGTAATAGGAGGAGAGGCTTCTAATAGGGGCAATACGGTATTCATTAATTGCTCTGGTAGTGCTTTTAAAATTGAGGTTAATTGTTTATACCTTCGAATCAACATTTCATAGCAATAGATAATAAAGCCAAGTATGTTACCTTTATAGTACGCTAAAAATTGAACCACAAAAACCAAGCAAGAAATGCAAAGCAACACCAAAAGCATAAGAAAAGGAAAACTGATTACACCATGGATCTGTGCACTTATAGGCTGTAAATACTTATACTTGGAAAAAGCATTTTCAGTTCTCAGTTTACTAAAATCTAACAACCCATCGCTTTTGGCCAATTCACCAATTCCTACTTCCAGTAGAATTTCTATCCCTGATCGCAGAATGTCGCTGCCACCCCCAATAAAATTGTAAGCCTCATTCATAATTATAAAGGGGTCTTCAATGGCTTCGCAATTCGGCCCGCTTTCTATAACTTCTTTCGCCATTTCGGTATACGTAAAGAAAGTTTTCGGGTTTATTTTTCCAGTATTGTAGAAACCAGAAAAGAACAACACAGAAGCTGAAATAGGATTGTTTTTATTATCGTGTGTGTACTGCTCAAATTTAATGTCACTTTCTTTTATCAATGTATACTCAAAGTCCGGTCGTAAAGTTAGATTAAGTTTTTCAAAATATTCCTTCGTGTACCATTGCAGAAAAAGCAATAGTTTGTTAAATTTGCAGTATTGCATTTTGTATCCGTTTTCAATCAATATTGACAAATTCGATATAGTAGATTTGATGGGTGGGACGATTCTTTCACTTGACACAAAACATTCATACAATGCAAGAATTGTGAAAGAAAAGCACACGTACAGGAGCATAACTTTATTTACAATTGGCTTGTGGGTTTGTCGAAAAAATAAAGAAATCCCGGATAGCCATAAGCTAATTTTTGGGTTTTTTCTTGGCATTTTCATTAGATTGATTAAAAGTAGATAGAAAAAGAAAACATACGCTGCAACTATAAGTAACCATGAAATCAATTCGAATGCTCTAAACCACGTGTCTATTGACCATGAAAAATTACTATTTTTAGTTGCTTGTTGATTTGAGTCACAATAAATTAAAATATTTATCTCTTTGTCCACAGCAATTCTTTTCTAAAAAGAAGGGAACGAAATGAAAAAATTCTTTAAGGAAGAATGTTTCGGTGTATGAAAACGTCCAACCTCACCCCATGTGATGAAGTTATGAAAATACTTGTTTTTTCGCAAAAAACTGGTTTCATCATAAGTAATGTTTTTATAAACAGCTAAGGCGGAGAAAATCTTTTGATCCAAAGAGCACTCCCGTTTGTATTTTTGGTACGTAGGTGAAACTGATACACCACAATTTTTCACAAATAGTCTATCACCGAGAGGATTGTTAGAATTGTAGGAGACAAAGTTTCCAAATCCTTGAGCCGGCTGTCAGTCAAGGCCAAGCCTCCATAAATGGAGTCCGACTCCATTTATGGAGTCCTTCTAAGGATTCCATTTTTGGAGTCCTTCTAAGGATTCCATTTTTGGAGGCTTGGACTCCATTTCTGGAGGCTTCGCAGATGTGACGTTTTAGGGGACTTTCAATTATTACACCACTGTTATTTCACTTTGAGCGATGAGTGGAGATGACTGTCACAATGGAAGTGGTATTTTTGCACAGATTTTTTTTTCAAGTGGAATTTTGTATACCAACTATTATGAACAGTCATTACTTTATAAATGATCTTAATTTTATATTAAGGAGGCTATTGTTATTGCACGACCCTTATTTTTGCCAATGATACAATCTTTAATAACTTACAGCCTTCTAGGGACGCTGATGATTTCTGCATTTGTATAGGTTCATTAGTCCCTTCTTCAAGTAGATTGTGAAAAATCTAAGGACTCCATTTCTGGAAACTTAAGGTCCCAATGCCTCCACTTTTGGATACTTTGAATCTAAGGTTTCCAGAAATGGAGTCCAAGCCTCCAGAAATGGAATCCTTAGAAGGACTCCATTTATGGAGACTTGGCCTTGACTGATTAGCGCAGATTACGAAACATTTTTATATTGTTCGAATTATTTGTACATTATTGAGAATTTAAAAATTAATAATAACTACAATTGTAAAATGGTTTAAAAAATAAATTAACCTCGGAGTTAGAAATGTTGGAAACCTTCCTAACTCTGAGTTTAACGTTTATATTAAGCCTATTATTCACTTAAGGTTGTGCCCCCACAAGACACTTTACTAAATCGTGTCCCCCCTAAGAAATTTTGTGTAGTCTCTTGCCGTCGAGTAATAAGTTCGCTTTTTAACCCATCTTAATGAGACATGGGAATTCTTCAAAGTTTGTTAAATCAGACAGCAAACAAATCATACCAAGAAACAAAGAGAGGTTAATTGCCCAATAATATGCGGATAATCTTCGACGTTCTGTGAGTGTGAAATGAAGAATGTATCTGTTTGAGAATGTAGCGTGCGACGAATGGAAATGTTCACTGAGAAATCCGACGAAAAATATGTTTTTCTTCCATTTATTCTTCCATTCCACACCTGCTGAAACTTTCATGAGAACTCCAGTTTGTCTAGTAATAGTCCACTTCGTACCGAAAGAAATCAGATTTACAGTAAAACATATACTTACCTACAGTTTATTTGCTAATACTTATAATATATTTATGAATGAAACATTTTTGATGCAGTCAAAACATAATTTTTATACCCACGTGTGTATTTGTAGTCATATAATATACACCTATATATGTAGCCGAAGTAGCCTCTAGCATTTAGTTGCTTATTCGGTGCTGCGCAATGTAGTTAAATATAAAACAAAAGAATTTATAACATTTAATTATGTAAATGTATCTATAAAACATAGTTACAAAGGGTAGACCGAGCTTTGTCGTATTTCTTATACAAACAAGTATATATATACTTTTATACACATTGTTTAAAATATAGGTACAATATGTCATGTACCACACCAGTCATTAATCATACGATTTATATTGTAAGGCTGCTGTTGTAATAAAGTATAGGTAGAATAGAATCCAGAATTGTAATAGTTGAATTGGAATGCCATATAACTATTTGTAATTTTGGAACGATGAAAAACCCGTGTCAATGAAAAATACATTTCAATTTTTGTACAAAACTTTGGTAAACTCATCTACTTGTCGTTACATAAGCCACAGGGAGCGTAACGGGCTTTTATATTTAATCTAAATCATTTCTAATAACATTAGATGTTTCTTACAGAGTCTGATTGTACAATCACTACATAGTTGCATGCGCATAGTACATTTTAAACATTTGACGATATTATTATACATATTATGCTAACTTTTGTTGTTCAGTGTGGATAATTTTATTGCCTATGCATGCAGTCAACGGCGTAACTAGAAATTTGTAATGGGGGTGCTCAAACCCGATCAGCACGTATGTGGATACGCCCTAGCATGCAGTGATGCAGTACTGCATGATTGAGACAATTAGCTCGTAAAAATGTGTACAATACAAATAAACTAGATTATTTCCTTATATTGGAATTTCCACCTTGTGTTCCATCTTAAATGGGGATATAAATGTTAAGTTATTTTGACTGCATGAAAATACAAGAAAACAAAAATTAAGAGCTGGATGAGTCAATACTTGTAACTTTCTGCATTTTGTATACTATACTACATATAGGTATAGGTATTTACAATATTAAATTGAAGCTAGCTGTGCCAAGACTCACAATCAGAAATAAAAACCATGAAGCTAATTGCAAAGCGACCTTGTATATATTTACATGCCAGGCTTCCAAATTACTTTATCAAGTAAATAGTCATTTTATATAATAATTGTGACATGACAAATGATGATAGATCAAAATTATCGATTGATTTTAGATGCAAGTGTCGCTAATAATACTAGACATTATTTTACTCAGACTGTAGAAAGGAGCTCTTCATTTTTCTTCGAATTAATCATCATGAATTCCTGGAGAATGTTACATAATATATTTTTATGATCTATTCATCAGTTTTGAAAGCAAGGGAAATGCTGGGTAGGTTCGGTATATGAAAATGTTAAAGACGATGATTCTGTGTCACTGCAATTGTCCATTGTCAAGTAACTGGAGCACAATGGATATGTCCCATTTTTAAAGAATGGACTATGAAAACACCAATTAAAGAATATAAAAGACAATGGATGAATAGTCTGTGACGGGCACCCGAGGAGGGTATAAAAAGGCGAAACTCGGAGTGGTAAAATCATTCGACATCAGCTCCAACTACTAACTACCAACTTTTAGAAGTCACCGCAACAACAGCTTCCAAACCACTGTAAGTATTCCTCCATTTCTTAATTATTTTTTTCTGAATTCGTACTTGAAATTAAATAATTTGAATTTTGGTTTTATTTGTGTTCCAGGAAAGCAAAGATGAACGCAGTTTTGGTTCTTGTTCTTTTGGTTGGCGCTGCCAGCGCATACCCTTACCCCGAACCGCAACTTGGATATGGACAACCAGGTTACGGAGG
>JABASD010002374.1:0-27453 GCA_019776165.1 Pogonognathellus flavescens
ATATTTTCATAACAGTGCGCTTTCAAGTTTCATTACGAAACTACGTTGTTTTATTACGCCCGGTGTTGACCGGTTTATTTGTCTACAGCTTGTGCTGTTACAATGCACCAACCATCCTAAGGTTAAGAAACTTAGATAACAATAAAAATATGATGATGCAGCGTAATTCTGTGTTTTTTCTTTGAATCGGTGGGAGTCATGAGTATTCATCTCCTAACTTTAACTCTTTACCTAGCCATAGTATATAGTATATTAGTCCAATTTAAACTACGGGGTATTTCGTAGGTATTTCGTACTTTTACTCAACATTATTCTGTATAGGCATTATAGACATTCCATCACAGAAAAATCTACATACATTTTTTCGGTTGCATCTTCAACAATTTTTGCTACTATATATTAAACGATAATAAGATTTAAAAGGAAATTATATTTTAGTTTTGCAGTATAAGGTAACAGAAATATTTTTAGTGTATCATCAAGGAGTGCTGCTGAGGTATTATCATTTGTGTTTAATATTATTTCGTTACCTCTCTGTATAATTCAGTCAGACAGAGAGACCTCAATACAATAATTTTATGGAAGGACACATTCGGACTTATTGGATAATTCTCACATAAATAAAGTCAGGCAAGGGCAATTTTTGCGCAAAAAAGATGTAAGGTATTCAGATTGCTGAATATTTTGCGTCTCTGTAATTCACTGAAATGCGAATTGTGGTTTTACTACTACTACAGCCGACTCAAGGTAGAATTTCTATCATACGCAGATTTTCATGGTCTTTCGTTAAAAAATTAGACATCACGTACCGACGTACCCGAGGAATTCTATATACTAAGCATGAGTAGTGCACTTGCAACGGAATATGTGTTGTATACGATGACACTACGCTAGGAATTCTACACATTAATATCTCATCCAATCCCAATGATCCCAACATAGCAAAAGTTTTGCTAATCCTATAATATATTATATATTAGATGCGTTGTTTATTAAACACTGTTGTAAAAACTGTAAAACTGTTTTTACATAATGTGTCAGCACAGTTTTATCAATGAATTAATATATACTATGCATAATACATATGAGACACTGACAATGCATGGGCCAAATATTATGTATAATGCCATGCAACTCTACAGTCAATAATTTTAGTGGTCGTATAATATGGTCTTAGCTGTGGAAGAATTAGTTTTAAAATTTTACAATGAGTTTAGCTATTTAAGTAGAAAGATTATATACAAAAGTATATATGCATGTAATAAATACATGGTTTAAAAATCATTACCTCTTTTAATATTTTGCTTGGTCAAAAAATAAAAATGTTTTAGTGCATAAAAACTGAATTTTTTCCACCATCGCTGTCATTTCAGTTTAGCTCGATGAGACTTTAAATGCATAAAAAATTTGGAGCACATTATGATAAAGACACTGTTTGCGAATCTGGTAATTAAATAATCAACAGACAAAAAAATCACTTCTTTGGTACCAAACATTTTATTGTATAAACATTTTTTATGAAATTAATTAAGGGTTGCGTATTTCACAATAAGTAAGGCAATAAAGTTTATTGGAAATTGGAAGGTACAGTTACAGTTGGCCTGAGAGAAGAAGTAGTTCGTCCAGAGAGGTGCAGCAGTACATCTGAAACAGATTGAACAGGTGTGAATTTATGATGATAATGATCAGCACGTTTTGTGCCACAAGAATATTAGCCTTTGATGAAGAGCTCAGGTGATAGTGACACTGTGATATTGTAAAAGTACAAGTGTTCCAATCTCTGTACTACAGTACAGACATGCACAAGAGAGAGAGAATGAGAAAATTGAGAAAACCGGTTGACCTTTTAATTAATATTACTGCGTATCTCTCTGTACATCGCGTTTTGTACCATTAATAATATTCTTCGTTTTGATAAAAACTTTCTCCTCGTATTGCAGTGCAATTATGTTAACATCATCGGTGTGGCTTCGTTATCTAATGCATTTAGTATTGTCACTACTAATTGTTTCGTTTGTTATTCATTTTCTTGCACGTACACCTTTTACCTTCTCACTGTCAGTCTACGTATATAAATTGCTGTCAACTATATATCGTATTCATGACAGTCACACTTTTAAACATGTGGTACATTATACATACACACTACACACCCTGAAATGTCTTTCTCTACTATCATACACAAGAAATGAATTATGTAAAAAGATTTTGCACACACGATCCGTAGATTAGACTCTGGATGATTTTCTCTTACTCTTAATATACATACGAATTATCAAATACATAATTACACACACACTATGCCTACATTATGCACCTACATTCATCCCAAACGAGTTTTTTCCTGTTAAATGCAAATAAAAATTAAATATCTACCTAGTTTACGTGTATCACTTGTCTGTGCGTATAAATTTCATTGTACCATGCATATGCAATTCCATACATTGTATATAGAAAATGCTTGCTGTAAGTGTTCCGGCAGTAGAACGGCAGAGATGAGATGCAAATTAATCGATTAACGTTTGTATAAATATTGATAACGTGAAATATTATACGTTATATGGAAAATATGAAAATATTATTATGCCATACATTTGCATAACAATTGTTACTGCATCATAATATGTGTTGGTATAACAGGTATAAGATTTTATTCGTTATATCATTATGGGTTAACATTTTTATATACTAAATGCTCTCATCATTATTGGATTTTTATATAGGGATTCTAACACGACTACTTTTATCATGCGATTTCCATTTAGTGCTACTACTCGTCCACTATTATTTAATATTAATTTTACTTTGATGTATTTATTAAAGCTGACACTTTCCGTTCCATTGCCTTTCATTTAAAAATACATGAAGGCAGCCCTGGGCAAAAAGAATGGAGAGAATACATTTTTATCAGTTACTACATAAATCTTTTTCCTTCGCCATGTAATATTATATGTAGGTACGGGTTTGGAGTTTGTCCTATTGATTTTGTCAAATGTTACGTCTACTTTTATTTGGCTTGTTATACGAGTGAGGTAATATAATTTGTATGTGTGTACTTTATTATGCAAAAGCACAATTGGTCAATGCTGCAATAATAAAAGAGCCAAGTAGCTTTCTTTTTCTGTCATTTGTGTCTCATCTGCTGACTAGACTAAATAATAAGCACCTCATACAGTCAAATAATTGCAATAAATGCATTAATATCACATTAGTAGGTAAATTTCGAAAAAAACAATCAACCTGACCATGAATATCAATTATTGCCCTAATGGCAATAGAAATGGTGAGAAAAAACAGTGGGCCAAAATCGTAAGTGTTATGGGAGTCGTTGTTTTCCTGCTTTTGCAATTAGTGTCACAGTCAAGTGCACAAATGTATCATAACGTCAACGTTGGTGACAGAGGTAAAAACTTTTTACTTGCAGAAATTTAACTGAGAATAGTTTTTGTACTTTTTTAAATATGGTTGTGTATTTTTGTGTGAAAATTAGTTCCTGGAGGATTAGTTTCCTTTAATGACCGATTGAGAATCGATGGAAGCCCTGTTGAGCATTGGAAACACACTGTCGGAGATTTGGCTGTCATGAAATGTATCACCGGACAAAATGATTACCCGATTTTTGTCTGGCGGAAAGATGGAAAGGTATTATAATTAATTTTAATTTTTATGTTTTATTATTTACTAATTTGTTATTCTACTGCAAGCTGATGGTTTTTTCAAGAATTGAAATTTTAACTGTTGGCTTTAATTTTTAATTTAAAAAATCTTTAAGAAATAATTGTAGGAAGTTCTTTGATGATTTTTGCAATGTTTTACAATCTAGGAACTACCCAGTGACGTACGAATGTACGAGCTTATCAGTAACGGAAACAGTTTCGTAGAAATCAAACAAATTAACGAAAGTCATGAAGGAAGATACATTTGTTCCGTGTCAAATGATTTCGGTGTAGCCAAAAAGGAGTACAGAGTTTGCGTTATCAGTGAGTTCAAGATGTGCTATATCATTTTTCAAAAGTTGTAAGATTTTAATTAATTGTTAATTATTTTGACTCACAGAGCCTGGATATAAGGAAGACTGTCCTTCCTGGTGGTACAAATGGAGGGAATGAAACTCTTAACTTTTTGCTACAAATGAAATACCGTAAAAACTCAAACTATGGTCTTTTACGTTTACCGATCTCTTTCAAAAACTAATAGTATCTATATTATGTCCTACTTTTGTTTGTGCTACCTTCTTAATTGTTTTTATATGAACTATGTACAATTAAATTAAAATATTGTTTGTAAGCTCCGGAGGACAGTAGTGGAAAGTAAACGTTAATAAATGCGCTATCATCTGTAAGGATATTGCAATGTGTTATTTCGCCAAACAAAGCGAATTACCAATACTAGGTGATGTAAACCCGTTGTAAATTGTAAATCGGCCAATCTTCCTAATTTATACAAAACTTAATAATAAATACATATACTATATGTGCCTAAAAAAGAAAATCGGGAGAAATAGTATCAATTGGGATGAAATATTGAAAACAATTTATTTTTGCAAAATTTTAAAACATCCGTCAGTAGTAGTCAGAATAATAATATATTAATTAATAAAAATTCCTAAAATCAGTTCAATCAATATGTAAACAAAGATTGCAAACGTTTCATCGTTGATAATAAATAAACAATTCAATTGATCAAGCTACAGAAATTTCAACTTGTGGTGGCTTATTGAAAACAGCATTAAAAATGGTGCAAGATTTACCAACTCATTTCTACTCTGCAGCTGCATGAATTTTCCTATTGTTGATCTTTATCGGGAAAAGAAATCTGAATTTCCTTCGAGGAATTATTTTCAGGCTTATTTGACTTATCTTCTGTTGCTGTATTCTTTAGTTTGTCTCCAGAAGTATTGCGATTATTAGTCTGTGTCTCTTTTGCATCGTCCCCAGCGTTGTCAACGGTAGGATTGATATTTTCAGTTGTTGTTTTCGTATCGTCAGTTTCTTCACTTGGCTTTTGAGCTTCGACTTTTTGCCCTGGCCTTGTTTTGTTCTTTTTTCCTTTTTTGTTTACATTTAAATTGCTCAAAAGCACAAAGTCTCCTCCGAGTTTAATTGCTTCGGTTTTGGAATGACTTTCGGAGTGAGAAACTCCTTTTCCTCCCGAAAATCCTGCTGTAGCATGTCCTGTGGCACTGACTATTAATAAAATAAAAAAACCAAAACTATATAATTTTCTATAAATTTTTAACCATTTTTACTTTGCATTATTCCAATAAATTATTGTAACTAAAGTACAAAAATAAGCTACTTATTATAATAACAAATATTTAATATCATCATCTAAATACTTTTTTTTAAATGCATTCAAGGGAATATCTAGGACTCTGTAGTGTGTGAGGGGGGGTAGCTCAAGTCGCGTGTGATTTTTTGGGCTCTGAGCCCCTCAGAAGCCAAAAAAATCACAAAATTTGCTGCCGAAGGCCAAATAATTAATTCCTTTTTTTGCGGAAACGGGGGGGGGGGGGGGGGGGATACGTAGATACGTCCTTCAAATATCGTAAAAATGAATATTGGAGACTATTTTAAATGAATGTTTATAAATTCTTACAAGCTCCGGCCTTTGAATTTCCTTGAGCCCATGTTTTAGGTGCTCCTGCCCCGGATGAGTAGGCTTGGGTACTTCCTCCAGATTGTGCTCCAAGGTCAACGTACTGTCCTGTTTTTGTATTTAGAACGCCTGCTTTTACGCCCCAAGAGTTGGCTTTTACTCCACTGAATTGTCCCGTCTCGTCTGCAAATGAAATTGATAAATTAAATCATTAAATGCATAAATGTATAACTCTTATTTAAATCCAATGTCAACTATTCAAATATTTTCAGTTTCAATATTTTTTACTTTCTATAACACAGTTTCTACGTTATATTAAAATCTAGTTTTTTTCCTGGAAGAAATAAATAATTAGTAATTAAATAAAAACTAAATAAAGAACATTTTGTTTGGAGTAATCAGGATGTTTGATTGATTCGTTAGCACAAGCAATCAGAAGATGTTAATAAAATGATGATGAATACCGATCTTATTTTTAGCAGGGATTGGGATTGGGATTGGAATTTTAGTTTTTTTACTTGTCGCAACAGCGTTTGCAGTCGACCAATTCAGGTTAATTCGATCTCCAAATGGATCTTCATCTGCTGCAGTCGTTCCATTTTTAGTGTCGGGGTTTGTAGTAGTGTCCTTTTTAGATTCAAGACTGGTAGGAGCAGAACTCACAAATACAGCGAAACCAAGTAAGATTAATAAAATTTGAAACTGCATGATTTTCGTAATTTAAATCAGCTTTTAAAAACAAATTCTTAAAAAATAAGATAAAAAATGTCAACAAAAAAAGAAGCAACAGTTATTGAAGTTCACTGCCGTCCTTACTGCTTGTGACTGGACAAAACAGAAATGGCTACTCAAATGCAAGACGAATGCAAGAACGATGACTATTCATAAACTATTTACACGCAATCATTGCATGCCTTATCATGTAATTAATAATATATATATATCCGTACCATACTTACCTATTTCATTTCAAGGTTCATATATTCATATTATTATTAGTAACCTATATTTTATATCAAGCAAATTTCCATAATATTCATTATCGGAAAATTTTAAACGATATAGACCACGGTTCGTAGAAGCCTGTGTTTTATAAAACCAACAATCTAGGAACCGTGGATATAGACATACATAATACATAGAATTTAATATGGACATGGCTAAACCCAAACGGTAAATGCGTAGAGAACCTACAGGTACATAATTATAACCATGAATATATGTAAACCTCTATCAACTATCCGAGAATGTATTCTGCATACTTACCTGACTGGACTGACCTAAAATGAGATTGCATATCTCAAGACTCAACATTAGTAGTACATGTTGGTAAATTGGACATCCATGAATTATACAATTACCCTGACACGGCGGCTTCTGAGAAGGCAAGCTGTAATACTAATAATATTGTATGCATACATTAGTGATAAGAGCAAAAGTATTTAAATAGGAATTTCCTGGAAGGAAAGCAAAGCACAGCAGGGAATTTGGTAAAACCATATCAAACTAACAATACGTAGTATTTCCCTAATCAGTTGCTTGAGGAATCAATAAAATGTAGAAGTCAGAACTCAGAAATGTTACATTAAGTAGGTACTTTAATGTGTGAGTTACATTGAAGAAAGGTTGTGAAACCCATATTGATAATTATATACATAGTATGTAGTATGTAGTATGTATAATATAAAGGGTCATATATAAATGTAATATATGATGGGATCTTGCAAAAGCTATGACTAAGCTTTTAGTTATAAGGTGGCCACGGCTGATCTTAAAATAGTAGAGCAAGGGCGTACCCAGGATTTCTATTTGGTGGAGGCACACAATCAATTTATTGTAAAAGAGTCTCATTATTCGCGTGTAGAGCGAAAATTATAGCTTTAGGTTAAAATAAGCCAAAAATACCGAAAATTTTTGCTATTTTTTGCTATTTTTTAGACATTTTTTGCCACGCGCCCCCAGTGCGCTCCCTCTCGGTACGTCCTTGTAGTAGAGTGTAAAAATTCCACATCAGATTATTATTATCTCTTCGCATCGGCAAACAGTCGAGAGCAAGGACATGCCGAGAGGGGAGCACTAGGGGTACGTGATCCCCCCTCCAAATTCCGTGAAAAAGGCAAAAAATGTCTAAAAGAATAAGATATCAAGACATTATGATTATTACGTTAGTTAGTATCATAGTATTATTAAAAGTGGTAGGTAAACGTAACCGATGGAGATTATTGAGATCAGCAGTACACGAACAATTTTTTTCATCATAGTGAAGGATGTTATAATAAATTCTTTTATAATATAATATTGTCAAAAGCTTTTTTGATTTTCGATTTTTGAGTAGGCTCTGGTGCTAATGTGATCTTATTAATTTTTGTAATGCTCTGTAAGATTGATTTTTAGGAATTTTGAAAAAACATTAAGATGGTATTGGAGAAATTAAAAGTTGCCACAAAGAAGAAATGCACTTGCCAATGTGAAGGGGCAGAATTTCGTGTTTGTTTGTATAAATGTAAACAATTTTTTTCTCTCAATTGTTGGAAGACAATTTTCTTACGCATTTGGTTGTATCGTCGAAGACATATCGGTGTTACAGTATTTCAACTGCTCATTCCGCCGTTGATTTTATTGTCTCTGCTATTTTTCCATGGAACAGTCTATACAAACAGTAACAAAGTTGAAAAATGGACGGAACCAAAAGAGATAGAAGAAAATGTATCACACTTACAACTTATATCAATTATTTTCTTATCATTCCCAATAAATGACGAGTTATTCAACATTTACTCATGAATGTTATTTTATAATTTTCCAGGATTTGATAAGTAAAATTTGTGGAGCGGATTGTGACCAGTCTGCGACTTACATAATGGGATATTATCCAGAGTCCGATTTCAGTGCCACAATGGTCAAACATATGTCTGAATATTTCCAGGGCAAAGCTCCTTTCATCAGTAAGTTGTAAAGAATAATACATTACTGTTAGTTCCTCTTTGAACTTTTCCGGTCTTAAATCTGTTTTTAAAATGCCTTTTTGTTAGAATTCGTTGCTGGAGACCACGAAAAGGATTTGCTTAAATTCGCAGTCATACATCATCTTCAGGGTAAACAAAAGCTGTACATCGGAGGATTACTCTTCCATCATGATAAGACCACAACAGCAAGTCAACCACCAGAGAAACTTTTAGTCACGATCCGGATGGCTCACGATATTCCTTTTGAAATAAGACCATCTGCCATTTTTGATTATTCTATCAATCAACGTAAGTCATATACAAATAATATCAATCCAAGTATCAATCAATCCATAAGGGTACTAAATCAACAATTAATAGATGAGAATTTTAATTTTTCTCGAAGCTGATAAATACTATGGATTTATGGGCTCACAATTGGGTTTGTATAGGGCGTACGAAAAAATAGTTTACGAATCCAAAAAACTGAAGGATCCGAGTAGTTCCACAACTTTTGAAAAACACAAGGCTAACGGATTCAAAGTTTGTAGAGCGTCCTTATTTACTGATTAATTGCATCCGAACGATTTCAACATTATGCTACTTTTTTCCACAATTTTAAAATTTATTTTCATTTTCTGTCTATAGTTAAAGTTGCAATCTTTCCCAATTCCACCCCACAACGAATACAGACGCCTAGATGGACATATTTGTGACACGGATTTGGTTTTGAAAACCATTTTAGTATTAGGAATGACTGTGACAGTTTTCTCTATTATTCGTGCTCCTGTTTCTGAGAAGGAAAGCGGATTCAAAGTAATAAGTGCCATAAATATTTTTGTTGTCAATTATATTATAATTATTATTAATATAGGTAATATAAGGTAGTATTTTCACAATTACAAATATTTGCTGTTGCTGATAAATATTATTTTATTGCAGCTTTACACAAGACTGATGGGGATGCCACGCTGGGCTTATTGGATGTCTTGGGTGTTGAACGAAGTCGTAATTCAATTTTTTGTCGTTATTATTCAGTGTTGTCTTATTTGTGCGGACCTGAATAAAAAAACGGGACCTTTAGTCAAATATGGCGATATATCCGTTTGGATTGTGTTGTTACTTCTTTACACTTTAGCCTCTACAAGCTTTCTAGCATTCATTGCTTCATTTTTCAAAAGAGGTAAGAAATTTTTACATTTCATATTTTTGTCTTAAGCCAAACGCTATTTCCGCTTCACTGTGTAATGGAATTTCATTTTAAAATACTAAAGGAGTGGCAGCAACGTACACTGTTGCGACGTTGTGGTTACTGACTTTTTATTTTCTGGATTTATACGGTTCTACTTATTTCGTGAATTCAAGCCGCTATGCAAAAGTAGCAATGTGTTTAATTCCGAATGGAGGTCTCATCTGGGCCCTGACTCTTATGTCTTCGGATGGTGAGGCAAACAATGCAATTTTTATCTTATACAATAAGAAACAATACAATCATTTACATTTCGGTTCAGCTATTGAAATTTTTGTTTGTTTTGCAGCTTCTGCTTTCGATTGGTCAGTTGGCAGTGTACACCCCTTGGACCCTGGGGATGTCTCACTTTTTCTTGTATTGGTCCTATTCGGCGTGCAGTTTGTTTTGTACTTTATACTCACATTGTACACAGACAATATTCGTCCTGGCGATCCGGAATTTCGACAACCTTGGAATTACTTTTTTCAAGTAACCCGTAATAAAGATAACGCAGTTCCTGCTTGTAAAATGTTGTAATCATTAAAGTTTCAAACTTTTTTATGTTTTGACAGGGAATCAGATGCGGTTGTAAAAATGAAAAGGTTAAAGTAAGACCTTCGTTGATAGACAATTTGGAAACTATGTTTCAACGAGCTAAACTGGAAGGCACTTTTAATGTACACATAGCGGAAAGTGTTGTGGACTTTGAACAAATAAGCAAGTCATTTGAAGGGCAAAGTGCCGTAGATGATGTAAATTTGCGTATTTTTGATGGCCAGTCTACCGTTATTTTGGGACATGCTGGTTGTGGCAAAAGCACGTTATTGAGACTTTTATGTGGTAAGTTTGTGAATTATGAATAATAGAGAATAACATTCTGAAGCAGTATAATCAGTTTATGGTAGTTTAAAAACGGTTGTTATTAAAAACAGGAGAATACTACCCGACATCAGGGACGGCATTTGTGAAACATGTAGATGTGCGTAGAAATGCATACGATGTACAACAAAACTTGAGTATTTGTATGCAGAAAAGTCTTCTTTGCTCAGCGCTTACAATCATGGACCACATGATTCTCGTCGGACGGGTATTTTATAACCAATACTATTTTGTTTCTTTAATTACAACCCGTTTATCAACTACACCTCAGAGATACCTATGCTATTTGAGCTCTTACGCAGTTAACAATGGCGTACCCACCGTAGAGACACTATCGGGGCATTTTTGGCTTTCGGCTGTAGATAATAATATGCCCTTATTTCGGAAACGAATCCTCTGGGTGTCCCTCCGTCCTTGGCCTAACTATACGTTTTTTATCCATAGATAAAAGGCTTAGGATATCGTGAATCAAAAGAAAAAGCCGAGAGACTATTAGAACTGTTTGATTTGAAAAGTCATATCAATTATTTCCCGGAACAGTTAATCGACTACGAAAAGAGAAGACTGTGCATCGCCTTGTCTCTTATAGGGGAAAATAAGGTGAGGAACAGTTGAGGAACAAATGATTGTGTCATGCAATTACATATTCACACAGAAGGAGGTTTTCATATAAATATTTTGAATATTGACAGATTATTTTATTAGACGAGCCCACTGAAGGCTTGGAGATTGATATGAAGCGTCATATTTGGGATATTATACGGGTATGTTATGTTATATTGTTTTATACAAAACTATAATGTGTATCTATAAATAGGGATATTGTATTAAGTTTTGCTAAAATGTTATTTTATTTACCGTTAGAAAATGGGTGAGCAGAAAACAATTATTGTGACAACTTCTGATATCGACGAGGCATATTATCTGGGGGACAGAATCTCCATTATGTCCAAAGGAAAGATTTTAGCTGCTGGTTCCAAACTTTTGCTGCAGAGAATTTTTGGTTTGTAATTTCGACATTTGTTAATTGTTTTTGCAATGCCATTCTTTCAAATCTACTCTTGCCTGCACGATTGTTACACAATTTCAATTTATTAAATGTAGAAACCGGCTATCATTTACAATTGAGCCTGCAACCCACTGCTGACCGACTGGATGTTCTTCACTTTATTCAGGACAGTGCCGAATCATCTGCTGATCTTTTGGACCATAAATCTAGGAGAATCAGTCGAAGAATGGCTTTGGTATTTTGTATGATGGACACAGCACAGCAAGATTTAATTATGAACAGTCTTATCTCGCCCAACTGCATTCATAATAAACATTTGGACAACGAAAGTGTTTGCGATGTTACGGATCATTTTGTAGCACCATCTTATCTCTTGGAAAATATTGGTGGATATGACGATGAAAAAGAGACAGAAAATGAAAGTATTTGGGCAAATGATTGTAAAATGGTGCTGCAACTCCGAATTAACGAAGGCATCAATTTCAGTGGATTGTTTATTGCTTTGGACAACGAAATTAAAAATGCGAAGATTGGAATCATTGACTATAAAGTGAAACTGTACGATCTGGAAACTGCATTTGCAGCGTAAGAATACTTTCTGACAGTTTTTAGTTTCAGATTTTATTATGTATGTCTATAAAACATTAATGAATGATCTGTTAAAACAGAATCGACAGGAAAAATGATTTCACTGAAATGGAACAACCATATACAGATAAAGATAAAACCGAAGTAGCTGTTAGTATGGTTCATTTACAACCTCGCACGGAGTTTATAACATCGGGATTCTATTTCCACCTACAGCAACTTAGAGGATTACTCATGAAACGGCTTTTGTGGATGATTGGACATTGGCGAAATACGATTCTCGTCCAATTGTGTGTTCCCATTATCTTGCTAATCATTACAATAAAAACCGCGGACGTGCTATATTACTCCGGTCAAGACGATGACATTGTCACGATTAATTATGATCTCCAGCAGTTGTTTCCAAAGGCTAAAATAGTTTTTAAAGACAGTGCCACTAAAGACAATGCAATGGTAAAGACAATTTAATAAAAATTAGCAGCAAGTAACAATACTCATGATATTTTAAAATAGATCTGAAGTTTGATTTGTTTGGATTGCAGGTTAAAGAATACTCGAAATATTACAAAGATGAAATATCAAGTCATTTAGGACTCAATTCAATCATTCAATTGAACAAACAAACATTTCGCGAATATCAGGAATCTTCCACGAAGAAAAGATATTCCATTGGAATTCATATAGAGGATGATTCACTCACAGCTAAATTCTCAACGTTAGGATTTCATGCAGCACCCGTTTCGCTTGGCTTGATTTTGAATGCTTCTCTGAAGTACGATTTTCCTGACTCTGTGTATTCTATGCAATTCAACAGTTTTCCCATCGAAGACTCCACAAACGTAAACCTTTAAAAATTTCGTGCAGACACTAAAATTATTATTGAATTTTAAAAAACTATGTGAAGACTGATGATAATCTACAATACTGCATTATTTACTTCGAAAAATGTTTGTTTCGACCAGAAATTGCTAAAGTACTACAAAAATTTCAAAGATCCTTACGAAATTGATCCTGCATTTTGTTACGCCATCATGCTGGGATTCGGGTTTTTTATTTTCGTGTCGAATTTTGTGAGTCAGCCTCTGACTGAAAGGCTATCCTGGGTAAGTTAACTTTTGCATTTTTGAAAGAACTTTTGAAAATTGAACATTTTCTACAAATTATTTTGCATGTTTGAAATAAGTATCAAGTGTATAAATATTCTGCTGGTATTTTGTACAAGATTTTGTGATAACTATTGTTATTATTATGTTTTGTTTTGTGTACTAGTTGAAGTGTCTGCAGACAAACACATCGGCTGGAAGTTTGAAATATTGGGTATCGTTTTTCATAGTTGATTTCTCCTTGAGTGTTGTAATAGGGGGAGCTTTGCTTCTTTGTATCATCTGGATTTCCAAAGCGCCCGTTTATCGAAATCGAGCATTTGCCGGTAAACGTAAACAATTTGTTTCCACTAATTTATTTATTTATATTAGCAATAATAAGTATATAACTCCGATTTGTAAGAGAACTTAATACAAATGTTTTTCCAATTGGTTTTTAGAACATTTCATACTTTATTGGTGTTTGTCATGTTACACTTCTATTATGCTGTCATATATATTCAGTTTCCACCTTCGGAGATCCAACACTGGCTACTATGCCATGTTATCTTGCAATCAATGTGCAGGTAAAGAATGTTATATACAATTACTACATTCAAAAATGTACTTAAAAAATCCTTAATATTTTGTAACACTTTTTAACATTAATTCATTCATAGGTCTGTTTACATTTGTTTTATCACGGACATTCCACAGTCAGTTACATCAACACATTTCCCGGACAGTATTTCGGCTTTTTCAACCCTACCTTGTGGTTTCGGGATTTTATTACATTTTTCAACAAGCTGCTGAAAATTCTATTTGTGATTTGCTCGCTCCGGAAGTTAAAGAAAGTCTTTGTTCCGAAAACAAATTATATCAAATGGACAGTGTTGATCAAAGTTGCTGCAGTAAGTTATGCGAATAAAGTTTTTTTGTAGATCTATTATAATAAAATATTTTATGAATGTTTGACTAATTTGTATGTAAAATCTGTGTACTCTTATTCAGAACAGATTTGTACTCGGAAACAGGAATGTTTGAGTTCAGCTAGTTATTTTAAATGGAGTTATTTGAAAAACTATGTGAAGACTGATGATAATCTCACTTGGGAATACTTATGTCTTCTGTGTCACGCAGTTGTCTTAACTATTGCTCTCTACGTAACCGAACAGGGTGTAACAAAGCATTTCCGGAAATCATATCATCTTAGACGAAAAAGAAGACAAATGTCTATGACGGTGGAGAAGGAGTGTGAATTGACTCAGGCTTCGTTGCAATTCGGTTAGTTTTTCGTATTTCTTGGTTACAATTGTTTGGCATAATTTCATTTGTGATTGTTGGTTTGATTAGTATCACTTATCATCTATTTTTTAAATTGCAGAGTCTGAAAAGCGAAAAGAACTATTCATCATGACGGACATATTCAAAGTCTCAAAAGGGCTTGAGCTTGCTAACATCAGTTTGGTTGCCGCACCTGGACAACTCTTAGCTATTTGTGGTCCGAGCTGTTCGGGAAAATCAGCGTTATTCCATATTTTAGCACGATTTCGTAGTACAAACTGTGGAAACGTTTACTACGACGGGGAATCTTTAGTTTCTTGGCATTTTGCTCGAGTATGTCTCAAATACTTTTACTTTCCTTATCGGTTTTCTCATTTATATGAAGTAAGATGGAATGTTTTTGATTTTAAAGTTTGTTAGCAAAATTGGATTTTGTCCATCCAATGATGTGAGCTTGAGGAAACTTTCGGGTATCCAAATGATGAAACTATTCGGCAGATTAAGAGGGATTCCAGAAAAAGATCTCAATGCGCATGTGAATGAATGGCTTATTGCTTTGGGTAATGCAGAGTATTTTAAAACGTATATTAATTCCTAAGATGTGTCTCCTTAATTGCGTGAACCTCTTTTATAAAGGTTTAAAAACAAGGGCTAAACAACTTTGTGAACTCTACAATAACAGCATGAAGAAAAAACTGGCGTTTGCTTTAGCAGTGATTGGGGATCCCAAAGTGATAATTTTGGATGATCCTTTCAAAGATATTAATCCTGCTAGCAGATTTCAAATTGCAGCACTAATCAAGAATCTGTTAACCTCAAACAGGACAATTATTGCCACTACAGCAGAGTACAATTCTATAACCAATATATATTTCACTTAAGCTTAATTCTATGATCGTTTTTATACAAGTGGACTTATCAGATTACTTTTTATTACAGTATCAAAGATTTTGAAGATTGTTGCAGCAAATGCGCATTTCTAGTTAATGGAAAATTAGAAAGTGTTATAATTCCTGACGGTGAAATGCGTGAAAAACGTATCAAGGGTTATACACTTGCAATCAAATTACGAACCAATCCTGAAAATGTCACTTTCAATGACTATGCGGAATTGAAAAATAGAATTTTGAAAAGTTTTCCAGAGTCTCAACTTATCGAAGAACAACAGGCAAGGCTTTTTTACTCAGATGAATTTTATAAGTTGAACCTTTTGGGAAAAATATATTTTACTGAAATATCTTAATTTATTATGATTCCACAGTATTTGTATAAATATCATATCGAAGACAAGAATTATAAGTGGTTTGCCCTTTTTGGAACATTAGACACTATTGAAACTGACTTTACAAAGATTATACAGGAGTATTACATTCGAGAGATGCAATTAGAAGATCTATACAACATGTATGCAATCAAACAAAGAAAATTTCGAAAGAGTCCTGAGAGTTGGGATGTTTTTTGTATGACTTATTGCTGAAATAATGACATGCCTCAATTATTGTATCGTTGTACAAATATATTAAAAAAATTCCTTACAAAATTTTCAGTTATTGAATCTTTCAGTGTTCTTGTTTATAATATTAATCTCATTTTATTCGTATTTATTTTACATTTCATTACCTAAGTTTTTTCAAAGGACTTTTTGGGAATTTATTTTAGAATTTCAAAGTTACTAAACTACGAGTATTTTCCTTTGTTGATCTGTTGTATTTAGCAAATTAAACTGGCGCAGCGAATAAGTACTTACATTAACATTAAAGGCTATACACGCGCCACCCTGGTTAACCATGCACAAAAAATCACTTAAAAATGTTGTAGGTGGCTGAGACAATGAATCCGCCTGCTACATATTTGTGTAGCTCAATCCATTTTTTGAAATCGTCGACTTTCTCTGTAATCCAATCCATTTCACTCTGAACCGGGGTATTGTCCTCACTTTTCTTCTCAATTTCTTTGTAAATTTCGCCCCAATTAACTGCCACGTATCCTTTGCGGGATGCGAAATGAATGACGAGAAAACCACCGCTGACGGCAGTCAAAACTGTCGTTCCGAATTTCTTCAATAGATAAGCTGCAAGCCAGCCCATGCTTCCACCCACCAAAACGTCCTTTGCAATATAAGTTCCGTTGATAACGTTGTGTTCTAACATCGGACGACTATCACGCAATGCCTCACCTAACTCTGAAAGTGACAAAATATAAAGAATTCATTAAAAATTGAACACTATAATGAAAAAATTGCAACAAACAAATGTAAACCTTCAAATAGACTGCTTTTCGACTCTTTTGCGTTGTGAAGACCCGCTTCTGTGATCTCCGAAGAATAAATCTCAATTTGATTTCCGTGATGGCTAAATGGCTGAATACCGTATCCGGATTCCCAACAGCTCTCATCTTGATCTGAGGTGATGTCATCTGAAGACACGATTCTTGCTGCAGAAGGAGTCAACAATTTATCAGTTTTGAAACTTTGATAGTGAGTTTGCGAAAAATCGTTCATGTCAATCAAGGATTCAGTGAGTCTTCGTATGGTTTTATCTTTTAGAGCAACTTCATCCAAAAGTAATGCGTTTTCATTCATTGATTCGTTCAATGATGCTCGCAGCTGAGATTCATCCATGGTATCTACTTTGTCTAATAAACTTGACAATCTCCGGGGCAGAGCTCGAGGATATCTCAATGGTGTTCCTGCACGTAATGGAGAATTTTTACTGTTTTGCAAAAATGCAGCATCTAACCCGAAACCTGTTTTAAATTAAAGAAGATGACAAGTAATGGTAATGACTTTTTTTGTATCCACGATAATTGATAAGAATTTCGCACAAGTTTGTAATTTCTTTTGAGACCTGCAAACAAAGGTGAACTTGGACCGTTTGATCCCAACAAATTCGGGATATTTATGGGTGGCACATCTCCGTGATCTCCGGGAAGACTATTCGTTATTCCGAACCCCATAAAGTCTTTGTTTGGTTGACTGCTGACCAAGAGATCCTCGTCGCCCATTTCAGTTATGGTTGGTGTAAACTCTTTAGCAATAGATCGTGAATTCATTTTTTCTTCCACAACCTCAGATACTTCCGTAATTATACACTCAGGTGAAATCTCAAACATTGTCGTTTTAATGTATTTGAATTTATTATGATAATTGGCACTGAGACTAGAATTCTTTTGTAGTACTATTAGTAATTCACTCTTTTGGAATAGTATATAATTTTAAGTAGTGGTATATTTAACACAAATCGGATTGTGCGAGCCTGCGAGCTGTTCTCTCAGATTTTTGGTTAGAATTGAATGAAAATTAAAAAGCTTGTAATAAGTTGCTTTTTTAGTGCAAATTGATTTGCTTCAAGCAGCCTAAGGGCTTATTCGTTGTTGCTGGGGCTATCAAATTGGTTCCAACATGTTATCGGATAAATATGAAAACATCATGATCATTGCGTTCAGAATAGTGTCCAAGATTTTCGGGACCGTTTAATTAATTTTATTCTCTGGGTTAAGAATTGGCTAAATAATTTTGCATAGATTCCATGAAAATTGTAAATGCATTTGTGGAGATTCAAAGAACTGATGAATGTTACTTAGTTTTACATGCAAATAGTTAACAATTAATATATTTTTGCTAGCGAAAATTTTGGAATAAATGCAATGCAATCCCGAGTGGTGTCTTTTTAAACTAGAATTTAATATATCAATTTGGATTTAAATCTGAAATATAATTTGCAGTTATCTAATTTAGTTCCAAACAGAAGTGACTTTTCTGAAAACAAATGATTCCAATTCAGATTGCCGATTATCGTCATTGCTGAAGTTACCGTAACTGATATCAGCGGAGGTATAAAGCTTGAAACCCTGTGATCTAAGATTAGCGATCATTTGGCATAAAAGCATTCTCACGGTAACAACTTCGGGTCCATCTGCCCACCAAGGGTCTCCTTTTAATTTCAATTCCAAGGAGCCATAATATTCTCTTTCATTCTGAATTCCTCGAACCCAATATTGCATTACAGCTGCTTTGACAAACGGATAAAATCCGGGTGCATCAATAACTCTGATACGATCTGACATATTCAGTGACACTGCAAACATTTGAACTTCCGGGTCAGGAATGCCGGACTCAAAGAACAAACTATCTTTGTCATTCCGCTTCTTACTGATATCACACGCTTGTATCAAATTCCATCCATTTCTTGCCATTGTGGTTAATATTGCTGCCAACAGCCTTCGAGAACGAACCGCATCTTCTCCATTGCCATACCATGGATTTCCTTTCAATTTAAACTCATACGATCCATAGTAATCTCCTTCGTTTTGAATTTTTCCCCAGCCTCCATTTATGGCTGCACGTATCGGAGCAACCATCGCTGGCGGTAAACCAAGCAAACGAATTTTATCTGACGAATTTAATGAAATACAACATATCACGATCCCGGGTTTAGGGGATGAATCAGCCATTTTGCAAAATGTCTGTGTGATTACTATTAATTTATTAACTCCCAGCAGATTTCGCTGGCTCATGCAGGTGTTGCAAGAAAAATCAACCGATCAGTGCTACTTACATTTTTTTCAGATAGTTCTCTTGATATATAATTTTGGAAATTGCTTATACAAAATTACATTTTCGGGTGTTATACTGCAAATATATTCTAGTGAACAATGTTGTCATAGCCATTTTATAAGATAGGAATATGTCACTGTATATTTATTCTCAGTATATTTATTCTAGTTTCCTTGTGACACTGTACAGCATGGAAACGAAAATTCCGATAAAGTAGAGATGATTGAACAATGACCGAACGATGGAGCCAATAAAACGTTTCAAACGGTAAAGAGTATGAATTGCATAATATGTAGCAAAATAACACATTACAATTTACTACGAGCAATGACGAATCATGAATGACCAATAATTAATAATATTTATATGAATCCAATTCCAACTTGCCAATGTACAGATATAGATAGATGATTTACATTATTTCAAAAAGTATATATCAAGGGTGTATTCATAAATGGGAGACACTCAAATGGTGAGGGATTAGTGAGGGTTCACAAATGGCAGCAATTTTTTTCAGGTATAATCCTTTTCTCTTTGGGTTTCAGGTATAATCCTTTTCTCTTTGGGGACTCGAACCCGGTGAGCCCATACGTAGATACGCCCTTGATATTAATGCATCTAAGCAAGTATACATTATAATATTGCATTATAAAATCAAGGAAAGTACATCTACTACAACACAATAGCAATTACAAAAATTCGAGTGAAGTTGTATGATTTATTAGAACTCCCCATTCGTCACTTGACTAACTGTGTCCACATTTTAATGAAGAAATTCTGTGTACATCCTAAATAAAAGGATATTACTCGTTAGTTTTAATTGTAATATCTATAGCACATGGCACATCTTGATAAATATGATTTTGTAATGATATTAATAAAATATACAATAATTATTTGTATCTCTATTTCTAATAGCATTACTTATTACATACCTATAGTTAGCCTATATAGTTTATTAATGAAAACAATCGACTCATGAAATGCTTGGCCCCAATTGACCAATTAATTTATTTGCGTCACCTTCCCATGAAAGGCATGAAGCCACCAATTATTACACTAACTTCCTCTTATTGCCAACAGCATTCGTAATATTCTTAAATATTTATTAACTAATACCGATGATTCATAAGAATGTCATCTTAAATGCAGTTACATTGTAGTTAAGTGTGAACAACAATTAATTGTCCTTCAATTCTTGGGTACTACATATAAAGTTAAAATTTGCTGTCATTCATAAGTCAGAAACAATTTCTTCAAGTTTTTTTCCTCAGTGTCACGAAGTGCGACAATCTTAAAATAAATATTTTCATTGTGGTAATTAATTGATTTCTTTGCATTTAATGAATTTGGTGGAATTTATATAAATACTTCTTTTTTATTACTAACTACGTTGATTACTTTGATTCTGGCAGTTCGTCGTATTTTATAACAAAACGTTTTTTTAGTATTAGATTGAAATAATTCCAAAATGGATTTGGAAAGAATGGGTAATCATTCCAGACGCATAGACTGTCCGCATTGCAGAGCTGATGTAGTAACTCTAGTGAAATACCGTCCGGGAACTTTCACACATGTCATCTCGGCATTTCTCTGTTGTTTCTCGTAAGATATTAAAAAGCACAACTTCTACTGTTTTCTTCGTTTTTATTTATAATGTGTTCTAAATGTGAAGTATGAATTAATGTGTCGGTTTAAAACATTCTATATATAGTTTATATGAAACAAGAGAGTAATTTAAAGCATAAGTCCCATAGCTGATGATGAAAATTATTTCAGATGCTGCTGCATCCCATACTTGATTGAGTCATGTAAAGATGCTGAACACGAATGCCCAAGTTGTAGCAGACTTATTGGAGCCCATCGACGAATTTGATTCATCAGACTACCAATAACTCAAATGAGTCAATGAGTATATTTATGCTTGACCAATCTTTATATGCATTTAATGGATGTCGTATTAAGTACCTACGTTTTGATTTTTTAAATATTCAAATTGACTGTCGGAAGGTAAGACTTCTATAAGTTCTATCTATTTCTATGCTAATTATTTGTTCGACTACAAAAATGTTTTATAAATTCACTGTAACCAAATATTCTAAATTAATTTGTATGCCTAAATGTGTTTATTTATTGTTTGCATGAAAGATGAATATGAAATGAAGCTGCAATTACAATAATGAGCAAGGGCGCACCCAGGAATTCGAAATGACGAATGATCTGGGGTGGGCACAAGGCACTAATAGTAATAGGCTGCACATAACCCCTTTTTCTGCATTTTGAGTTGACCATACTTGCCTATAGTGCCTATATTAAGGCTATCCTCTCGATAATGAGATTACACGAAATGAAATTGCGATTTCGCAAAAACATGTGAACGATATTTTTATTTTCCTGAAGTAATTCAATCTTAAAGGAATGAACGAACAAGAATACACAATAATTATTGCCATAAGTAGTACAGATAACAGTAATTATTATTAATATCATACCTTGACCTTGACATTTGGTATACGTTAACAAGAACCAGGCGTTTGGACAACCAACAAACATTTATTTATTGATGTCGAAGATCTTTGGCTACCTCTGACAAATTATTGAAAGTTTTCGCAAGAGCGTCTGAGTAAGAAGTACAATGGTAAGGAATTTGATGTTTTTCTGCCAAAGCTTTGACTCTGTCTCTAATGAGAGGGTGTCTGAATTGTGGCATGGTTGGGAATAAATGATGCTCAATTTGATAATTGAGGTAGGCCATCCACCAATCACACCACCAGGAAGGTTGAATGTCCATCGTGTGCAGAAGAGCATAATCGACCCAATGCAAAGGACCATTTGTAATTGGCAAGTGTGTATGTGACAAGGAAAAGTTTCCAAAAATGTAAATCGAAGCGAGCCACACGGAAACCATGTAATTCAGGAATCCCACGTTGTACGCCAGCAGATAATGAGCTCCCATAAACACCAACTGCAAGTAAGTGCCTTTCGTCAACACGTATCGCGGGTGTAAATACAATTTCCACATCGTGGCCACGAGCAGAGTGTCAATCGCCAGGAAAAGACTCATCTAACAAAATAACACGCAAAATAAACATTACCTTATTAACAATTCTGTTTTTTAACTAGATCATTTAAAAACAACTCCTATGAGAATCTAAGGTATTACCAATATACATTATCTGTAATAAAAAATTTCCTGAATTTAACCTTAGAGTTTATTATTCCTTGAAATAAGAAACTACTTCACTGCAAATACAATTTCATGATACGTATTTTGTAACAAATACTGATACATTGAAAATATAGCACTGTAATGTAAATTCATGACAAAAAATTCCATCTTCGAAAAAATGTGTACAAAAAACGAAGTAATTTTTTTAAAACAGTTCGGGTATAAAAATTTTGTCAAATAAGAGAACTTTCGCAGAGAATGGAATTAAGTAACTAATATAGTTCATAATAAATGAATTTAAAGAAATATTCTTAGCCTTGAGCACACGTGTTAAAATATTTCATAATATTGCATGCAAAATTACCATTAAATTATTTCTTGGTAAGAAAAAAGTACCTGATGTTGAATAAAAAATCCTTGTCCTTGCTTGGGCTTCTTGACTACTTTGGCATTGAATGCAATTAAAGGCAACGTGTCCAGGTCGACGTCGTGTTTGAGTCTTTGAGGCATTGCATGATGTCTGTTGTGCTGACTTGACCACCAAGATGAGGACATTCCATCCCCGCATCCGTATACTACAGCTTGAATGAAACGGTCGACTTTTGGGTTTCCGGTGAGGGAGTGGTGACCACCTTCGTGCATGAGCCATCCGCTTCTCCCTTGGAACATCCCGAAACTCATGATACCCAATGTCGTCCATAAGGGACCGGCATTTAGAGAAATTAGGTAGATTCCAAAGAAACATAAAAATAAAAGCTCGGACAAACGATAAATAACATGAGGAATGGACGGTTTGAAGTAACCCTCGTCTAATAATTCTTTGTGCAGTTTTTGAAAATCTTCAGTCAATGCCTTGTGACGTTTCAGGGCTGCTTCGTCTAAACCAACTAAAACACAAACAATAATATTAAAATCCCATAATAACATTTTAAAGTTGGGTTTAAAAAAAAATACTTGTAAAATTATTTTTATTTTTCTTGCAAAAATTGACTTACGTTCTTCCGGTTTAGCTGGTCTCTTTTTTAGGGAACTCATAATAGCCATGACCTTTTTGGTAGACCTCTGATGAAATTGCTGTACTGCTAATGTTGAATCTTCTCCTGTTTTGGTGTAAAATTCAATGATTCTGCCTCCCGGATGTCTTTTCACCCATTGTGTGACGTCATAGAAATATCCTTCATATAGGATTTCTTTAATGGCTGGGGCTGGAGGTGCCTTATTGGTATCGGTATCCTCTACCACGTTCGGAGACATGACGACTTGTTAAAGACGTGTGAGACAATGCTAATAGTTATAGTCGATGATAATTATCATTTATGCAAGTCCACGTAGTAATAAAGGTGGCGGTACCTGGAAATAAAATTAATAAAATGAATATTGAATAATGAAATAGTCCTAAAGTCCTAACGCATAATTACAAGTATAATTTCTACACATCACGAATGCATATAACATTATAACAATTTACTATACAATGTTTACCAAGCTGTTGAATTTTACGAAGAATGAATTGCCAGTTCAGAAGACAAAATAATACTATGATATTTTTCCACTTGGAAAAATGTAGCCAACTGGTGGTTTTATTTATAGTTATATAACCCAATGGAAAATAAATATTTTTAAATTAGTCTGCATTACTCTATAATAAATATTTATATGCAGTTTTTAAAGAATGTAATTCGTATTTCATAAAATGTATTCCGATTTAGTTGAAAGTGTGCTTATATACTGTATTTACGGTGAAGCTTAGCAAATTCTCTTTCTGTGTGCCCAACACAGCTGCATAAAATAAAAATCGATATCCCGGCTCCACGAGTTTGTCAGAATGCCGGGTTTTACTCTAGTTGCGTATACCTAGGTATGATAAGAACTTTTCGCGATTTAGTTATAACTCGGACACAAGAAAGGACGAACAACCCACATAAATACACGGTCTTCTTCTATGCACTTAAACTTGTGCTATTGGCCATTATGAATAAGAGATATCTATACAAGTAATAATAATTATTATTACTTTGTTCCTATAATATATTATATGTTTAGGTACATAATGTATGAAACAAGGTATGTAAGTCCTGCTATTGCTATGTACCTTTTATAAGGAAAATTAAAGTTAGCTTATACCGACAACCGAGAATAAAAAATGAGACTCCTAGTTCGGAAACTTTATATTTTCTCATGCTTGTTTCTCTTTGCCTCTCGTTCATTTTCTTGCACGTCCCATTTACAAACACTATATTTAATAATAATTATGTACATATGCCCTTATTTAAAAAATGTTTCAAAAATGACTTTTGGAAAGTGTATAGCAAAAGAATTTTTTTAGGATTTATTACTTATGTACGTAATTCAGAAAACTAAACTTACATATTTTATTTGCAACGAAGGATTACGTGTAGGCTATATATACTATACTATCATTCTATGTACTTTCGTATAACTATATATATAACACATCCGGTTTAAAACACACTGACTAAATAATTGTGTAATAAATTTTATCAATGAGACTACATAAATTAAAGAATGCGACTGTACGTAGTACGATGTACGCTTCAGCCGAAAAAACTCTCATGATCAAGAAAATCAAAGACTGGAATTTGAGTGTACGTAAAAGACACGCAGAGCTTATAGATAAAAAATTGAATGAAAAGCATGGACGTATAATACGTGTAGCATGTTGCTTATTGAATGATTGAATGTGACACTTACCTATAGGTACGTTATGTTAGAATATTCCTTGAATGAATGAAATGATTCGGATTGATTTTCTTATCCTTATCTGGAATCTTGAACTTGAGTTTTTGGATTCAGCCTAGCAGCTGCAGCAATTTTCTTCAGGGTGGAATACTGTTCCTCTCTGCTTGTAAAAATCAATTTAGTGTACAAAATAATTAAAATGTATGTTTCAATTAAATATAAAGGACGAGATTCTAAATTCTATTACAGTTTATTATAGTATATGTATGTGCCTTTTTCTGTATATTATACTGATTCTGTATTGTATTTCTTGTGCACAATTCATTCAATTAAAAAATGTAAAGTGAGAATTTGTTAAGGAAATATTTTATGTGTTTTTAACAACTTGAATTAGCTTTTGAATGTAACTACCCGGTTAAATATATACTTCTAGTAATGAAATAAGTGTATGTCTGAGTGTGCATGAAAGGGTGGTGTGACAAATGACAAAGTATTGTATAACCACACGTTAAACTGTATGAATATGGATATTTTTAGATATAACTTACGAGATATATCCACACTGTGCAAATGTCAGCTGCCAAATGCCGACTCAAACCAAAACTCGTGGTCGTGGCAGAATCTCTTAACCTATTGCAGCGAAAATTATTGAGAGTTAAGCTTCAGTGTTATAAAGCCACAAGGTCAATCCACAACCGAAACTGAACTATACCAACTAACGAACATGTATTATAATAATATCGCAATAAATGTTAGATAACTAAGAATGAGTGTACACAGTGCACAGTACACAGTCCACCATACAATGTGTATTCAGCACAATTTTATTTAATTTACCATTTACAGACAGAGATAATATATAATACTAGTATATATACAAGTGCACTTTCTTGTGGTATGCATTATACAATTCTTTCCAAGTGAATATAATATTGTTATATCCCTTACATGTGTAAAAGGTCTGCAGGTGGTAGATACGTGTTAAGCTATGCACGAGTTTATACGATGGTTTTACTAGCTTAGCTTTAGCTTATATAAAATAAAATATATTCACTCTTTACTTGTACTTTTAGTTATGAACGTACGTAGTCTGTATAAGGTATATACTACTTTTATGATGTAAAAATATTCTTTAGACTGAATCCTAAAGAGATCTTCACTCAACCTAAGGATACGCTCAGTTTCCCTGCATAGGTATATATATAAAGCTAGAACATACGATATAAGTTTTGGATGGGAAATAATATTACCTATATGGGAAACAAGTTTCTACTGCAGTATATAAGTAGTGAGTGGTCCAGCAAAAAATGTTCAGACATTACCTTGCTTAAGTTCTCCATGCTTTATTATTCCCAAGCATTTTAGTCATGGATGGCATGTAATGTATTAGTTATAGGGAATGTTAAAATCAGACTGCCAATTTCAATTGTGAATAGGAGAATGTACATGAATGTGTCTTACTCTTACATAATGCTACGTAAATATTTGTTTTTCACGTTTTTTCTCATAATAAATGCATCCATTTAAAATGCAATTTACATTCAATAGGAAAATACTAAATGTGGGAACTTAATACTTATGCAGGAAAATAATTAATTTTATTTACCCTTATACAAATAAAGATATTACGCTTTTACCTCGAGAATTTCATGATGGTGCTCAAGGAAGATTACAAGATGCCCTTATTAGTATTCCATTTTCTTGACCACAATATGCATCAATTCCCCTGCCAGTATTATTATCATTAGAGGGGGAGGGGTGTAATGTGATAATGATATATCTAATTATTATTAGAAAACGGACAAAACAAAATATTCAAACTATCTAGACGTAATACTTCGATGCTGTTTCAAGTCCTCTTAATTTTAGAGTAAATATTTTTTCTTCATTATTTTCTTGTGATCGCAAATAAATGTGTCAAAAATTGAAAATATTATTAATAAGTATATGAAATTCTATTATTTTTCAATCAATCTGGTATCAGTGCAAAGTATATAAGAGCAAGTCGATCTTGGCCCTCGCCAGATTTAAAAACTATGATATATACAGAAACTCCATAATGGCACATAACATGAAAATTATTCAATGCCCTAATTGTATTATTCTAACCCTCTGACATAATATAACTATAGGTTCATCTTCATTACGCTTCTTTTAAACGGATTCATTCAGAATTTTAAACTTTTTAAATATTTTAACCATGATTAAATGATTATACATGTGTTAAAGCGTGGATTGTCGAAAATGACTGATTATGTATATATTATCACTTCTATAATTATAAGTATGTCTCAAGGCAAATCGAGTATTAGTAAACTATAGGTAGAGCGGATAGAGCCTACAAATACATACAAAGTCAGAAAAGCGCCAAACTGGGAAACGTGACGTAGTACGGTGGACAGTCACTGCAGCT
>JABASD010002375.1:0-27435 GCA_019776165.1 Pogonognathellus flavescens
TTATCTAGTGTAAGCCTCAAGATCTCAAACCGGGTCTCAATTTTTCCCAACTTCCATAGGGGGTCTTCCGGCTAGCTGGGCTGGGTCGTTTCGGGGTATGTCACGTTTTGTAATACTAACACAGAGCAGACTTTTGGTTGCAGAGAGAGAGAGAGAGTCAAGTCTTGTTGAGAACAAGGTCTCATTTTCTCTTCATTTTTATCCAGTCTCGCCTGTTTTCGAAGACTAAAGAGAATTTATACTTTCGACGGCATCTGCTGCGTCTCTTCTTCGTCTTTTAGCAGATCACTAACATCTCGTTTTGACCTTACGGGGTCATTCCTACAATGTATGTACTTTACTCAAGATCCTGAGTAAATAGTAAAGCCAGCACATCTCATGGATAAGTTCTAAGCTCTGTCACACTAACTACTCCTAATACTACTACTCCAACACTGTGTAACTTAATCACAGTCTCTTTGAACTGCCAGCAAAAGCAATGTATTAAGTGTATACATTTATAACACAAAACATTCTAATAATATTATATAGAATAACATATCTTTTTCTGTCTTCTTAGCTTTTCCACTTTTCTTTGCCTCTGTGTGAAGTACCCGTATACTTATACACACGAGAACATCGTGTCATTATCCCTCTCTATGTACTATTTATGTACCAGATTTATTATAGCTATATAGTCTCTTCAACAATAATCTGTATTTATGGACTTTTCTACTTGAGGATATCAAATATTTTGCTAAATTACGGCTGCTGTGAGAGATGAGCCTCATTTGCAACCTTATACTTAATCCTCTACATATTACTTAAGTATACTTTTCCATGTTACAAAGAATCTCGCAGAATCTTCCTTACATAATATGCCTGTGCATTATATTTTATAATACATTGTGAAGAATCCTTATTATAGTTCAACTTCAAGTGAAATATAAAATTAGCTTTCATGGTAGTAATAATTGCAACGATGATGTTGCTCTTGCTTCGTACTTCGTGCAACGCAGTACAAAATAAAGTAAGTGAATTTGACAGAAAATTCTCAGAATCATCATCATTACCAGAGAGAGAGAGTCAGAGTAAAGGAACAGCAAGAAGTTAAGCCAAGTTAGCTTTATAACTATTAGTAAGCTGCAAATTGTTTGTGAAGTACAACTCCCAACGTAGTAGTAGTCGAACATCATCATCATTATTATTATTGTACTACTCCAAAATATATACATGTAAAGACAGCTTAACCCGTAAGTAAACCAGCACAAGCAGAAATTTCGACTAACTCATGAAATATAATAGGACTGCTAATAATACCAATACAGCAAAGAAGAAAGATTCGTAAGCACGTTCTAAACTCACTTGACAGAAAACTAAGAAAGAATCTCAGTCTCTCTGTACTCCCAACCAACAACAAAGAACAGAACAGAGTTGCAAGTTCTAGTTACCCTTTTTCCTCTTCTTCTTCCCCGTAAAGTATGTACTGTGTATAAAATATACACACATACACACAGGAGATCTCAGCTACTTATCTTCTCTTCCCACTATACCAAAAAGTAAGAATATACACAGAGAGAGAGGTACATACTGTGTGGAGATAAAATATAATATGCTAAGTTGAACATGTACATGAGTAGGAAGAACATGCTCGACGATGCAGAGAACGGCGAGCCTATTTTCAGCTCTCAAAGAAAACATGGCCTAGCAAAAGTAATCTTTTAAGAAGATTTTTTAGCATAACGACCTCAGCTTATTTTCCTGTGTGACTTCTTTCTCCTGTGAGAGAGCAAGTTGTGAGTACTCTTCCCTTTTGCTCTCTTCCTTTCTACATTCTGTCTCGTTCACTCTCTTTCAATTGTATCTCTTTTGAGGTGCAACCCTTGCCATGTCCTGATGTCACAATCTACAAAACCTCTATAGTTATAGGCATTAAACTTGATTCCTCCATGTACTCCTAAAGGTATTATACTCAGAATTTGGAAGATACGATCGTCAACATGAGTCTTTATTGTGATGTGATGCTTTATCGATCAGTCAGTCAACCAGTTGTCTTGTCAGGGCACTAGTACTGATGTGTTGTGTTGTGTAATGTACAGAAGAACTGATTGCGATTGAAAGTGTGTTTTATATATGGGTATAATGTATAATGTATAAAGTTCAAGGAGGAAAAGGAAAAATAGTAGAAGTAGTAGTGAGGAAAATGATGGAAAACGACAAAGAGATACTTGCACTCTGTTATATATGGGGGGTCGCCTTGTCTGTCATTTTTAAAAGACTCTTTGTCACACAAGACGGGTTTTTCTTCAGAGAGACGAAGAAACCTGCCGGATATGAGAGCTCACTTCATACAAAACGAAACCAAACCATGGTTCAATTCCATTCACATCAAGGAGTAAACTAAATCTTGTGTCTCTTTCATTTCACGTGCATATAAAGAAAAAATCAGTTTTCAAATACTCTCCTACACACTTTGTACTATTGTGATAAACTGCTTGTCTATAAAATGATATCGGTGTAATATTTCTCTCTCTCTTAACATGCAAAAGGAAATAAACCCGGAGTTCAGTGAAGTAACAGTATGGTAATCAAGAATTATAAGCCTTTGACAACCTCAGCTGGAAACAAGAACAACTCAAGACATATATAATTCACATGAATTACATGGTAGTAGCACACGTTCCTCGTCTAACTATCTTCTTTATGCACACAGACATAAATCAATATCCACCTCAGCAGCACAGTTATGATACACATGTGGCCTTTCTGTAATACAATGTCATATCATCAGTCTCACAGGACAGGGACAGCATGAAATAGAATATTTTCTAAGCAAAGTATATTGTAAAGCCATAGGCAACCCATCATGTATCTCTACTACATGTCATCAAAAGAAAGATACGCGCAAAAATAATAACCATGTAGCTCCATGTAGCTACTGGGAATATAATTCGGTACAAGACTAACTTTACCAAGTGGTAAAGGTATGTATACGCCTAAAAAATACACAGACAAATAAATACATACAGTATACACATTTGCCTGTCAAACCAAAAACATATGCACACAATCTTCGTATGCTAGTATATAGGAAGGTTTTGTGTGTTATTATTTTCCCATTGAGTTCGGTTAACGTTTCTATTCTTTAGATGAATAAAGCAATAATGAAATCTGATCAGTGCCTACATAAGGCTCAAAGTATTACTTACGTCTTCTCTTTTCAAATCTCCCAAGACGAAACAATCAATCACACTACAGATGTATCTTGCAATTGGATTACAATGGCAGCCTATAGAATACAACTACTTAGGTGTCCGCATCAGCTCCCTGTCAGGTTAAACTTCAAAGCGTACGTTATGCTTGTTTATGATTATACTGTACAAGAAAAGCAAATCAATACATTTTGTCCATGTGTCATGCCAAAACATCACATGGGTAAACTGGATTCAATTTGAACAAAATATTTGTATAGGAGCTAAAAGATCATTGCATAAGTGTCAGTTAGGACTGTCGCATATGTCGAAATGCCTCATGGAGCACAGAGCTATCAATACTGTGACAGATGAAGGATGCTGATAATAAAAGCGCAGACATGGACAAAAGATTTGAGTGCGACGCAAAAAACATAATCTCAAATATAAAATAAGATTAGCAGTCCCAAGATGGTATACAATGATAAAACCAACTCCTATCCTATGCATACACTTGGTTCAGTAACTTATATTTATATAGGTATAATATGACATATGTAGGCCATATTATTATAATATACATTTCTTATAAAGAATATAATAAATCATATGAACGTACTATAATTCGATTTGTATATGAATATGAATACGAAAATAGTAAATGTATAAAAAACTTGACACAGTGGTAGTACTACTGTTTTTGCTGGTACAGTCGAATAAACAAAATGCTCTATGGAATAAAATACGGTCAACAACAAGTAACTAACTTTTAGCCATCTTTCCGTTTGACTTGGTTTGTTTGTCCTGCAGATATTCCGCTCTAACGATATTAGTTTATGGTGCGAGCTTATTGCATGATCAGGAATAAAACTGATTGAGAATCACCGGGTGTTTCTCGTCTACACCACACCCCAAGCTATTAGCAACACACAAAACTCTTTTCCTCCATGCACAGTCATAGAGTTCATATTCTAATGCAATTATCCAAGTATAGAAAACGTACTGCTTCAGGCTTGCTTAGAATTTTTGGTACTTTTACTTTCTAGCACATGTAGCCCAATATTTCATTTGGTGTTATGGGATTCACATTTATGAGTGTACTGTCTGGCTGTATTATATTTAATTCTCGTTTTATTTCACTTTCACTGCACCACTACACTACCATATCCTGTACAACATTCCCAACATCAGCAACATCCCACCATCCTTCCATATTCCTACGAAAATTTTGTATGTTTTGCGTAGCCACTTCGCAGCTACTCACTCGATTGTATATACCGGCTTAGCAATTATTTTCCTAAATCACCTATAGATTTATGGAGTACAAATACTTGATTTTACTAATTTTGTTTAGTAGGCAATAAAATGTAATAAAATTCAAGGTATAAGTACCCTGTACAATTTGCACCGAAAATAAAACTCAAAATTCAAAATATTAATTAATGCTACTTAGCTGTATATAAATAATTTGAATGTAGAATTTAATACGTTTTGTTATACATAGATAAGCTGCAACACTCATTTAATGTTTATATTTTTTTTTCGCAGATGTAGTTCTAAACTGGACTGGATTTAGAAAATTATTGATTGCTCATTCAGAAAATGGATGAAAAGATGAAGGGCCTACTTGGCTTAGCGTTTGTTAACGGAGAGGCTAATCGAGTCAAATTCAGTTCATTAGTGAAGCCATTACGTTAGAAACTGGTTTATGGTTTTCCTCATAAAGGAATAAGTGCTTTTCTAAAAATTACTTATATTTATATGGAAGATCCCTTACTTTACTCTTTGTGAACTGTACTGCGCATTAATGTGTGCCACGAATAAAGTACATGCAGCATAAGTGTACCAGTAAAAGGCTGTACTATATACTATATATATAATGTGTATACTGCAAGGGTCGTGGTTCACCTCGCCTTAGTGGCGTAGCTATTTATTTTATATCCACACCGTGAAGAGCAGAGCAGCGAACAGATCACATCGGGTGATTTACTGCGGTTTTGGACTAGTCAAGTCGGTAATAGTCTCTCATCTCAACATTCCCTTTCCTTGTCTTGCCCTTTTTGATATTCTGGTAAAGTCGAAGCTAAATGCTGAAGATGAGATGAATTACGAACATTATATAGTTAAAGAGTCAGCAGCGATATAATAATAATACCACGGCAGTGGTGTGTCTCGATGTTATGTAATACGGACGTCTGTACTTATAGTGTGCCAAGATTGCTGATAGTGGTAAAGTAATACACACGATTTATCACATCTTCCTTACCATCTCACCGGGAATGGTGTTGTATTCTATTCATGGTATTCACTTTTCATTGTTTGATATGGATGGAGGAGATTGATGTAGACGGAATAAGTTCCTATATAAAATATAGGCATATAAAATTATAACAGACCTCTATTAGATTTAATGTTTATAGTTTGTTTGGTTATTTTCATCGGTAGTAGAGCAATAACAGGGATTCCCACCACACACACCACACACAATATCACACGACGATGTATACAAAGTCATGATGGAGCCCTATGCTAACATTATTTGTCAGTACAAAAGGTCTCACTAATGCTGTAATGCTAATACACCCAAATTACATGACATGTCTTTCATTTTATATCAGTGGGTTAGAATTGCACTGCATGGTGAGGTGCCTTGAGTCCATTACGTATAATACGGTATGATGTGGTGAAACATTTACAAAGATGTACTACAGCCTGGTCTGTTTGAGAGAGTGAGAGTACATATTGGTGCTTGTAATATTATTATGCCTGCGAAGAACGGCGAAGATAGATAGCCGAGGCAGTTAGTAGTTTTCTTGTCACCGTAGCCGTCGTGGTGTCCTTCAGTGTTTGTGAGTTGCTGTGAGTCTACGGAACGACGGACTCCTTAGGGACATGACATGAGTTTCGGGCTCGGTTGAGTAAATGTTGAAAATAACACAACAGCACAGTAACAAATATCCGAAACAATCGCTCAAAACCTATACATAGGAGTTATACACGTTGTTAGTGTATGAAGAACTAAGAAATAGCAGTGTTGTGCGTGTACTATAAGGGAAATAAAGATACAGCCGATACAACGAGGCAGTTTACCAAGATCCCAAGGGAAGAGGGGTCTTTGCTTCTCGTCGAAGGAATCTATTCGGGCAAAAGCAATGTAACTGGCGTGCTCCTCAATTTCACTTTCCTTCACCATTCACACAGATCCCAAATGCCTTCATTTTATACTAGTTACTCAACTACACTCTCTAGGTACCATTACACATACACAGTATACATTTGCTTTTTGTATGCAATACATTTTGATATTTCTTTCGATTCTTATTCTCACCACCGCCACCAAACCATCCACCACCCTTTTCATTTTTGCTTTCTTTCTCTTTCTTGTGTGTGCGCCTTCGTCATGATTATTTCTCTCTCTCTCTCTTTTCTAAGTTGCTCTCTCATACTCTTCTTCATGTTCCTTCTTATTCTTCTTCTTGTGTTATGCTGGCGGGTTTGAATGAGTTTGCTCCTTGCTTGCTTCCCTATTGCTTGGTTAGCTTTGGTTTGGCCTGGCTATAATCGAAAGGCATTCATTCCCTCCTTCTTCCCATTAAATTATACTGTACTTTTTACGCCTGCTATATAGTATAGTATATATTAAGGTACTACTAGTACACATTTGCAGTCTTCGTTCACTTTACCTAGGAAATTGTAATGCAGCATAACATCTCATTGTGCTGTGCCAATACACACTCCATACAAATTCTCAGCTTGCTTCTTCTACCTGACTGCTTTCATTAGAAAAGGCAAAAGGCAATTCTACAAGCGTAATAATAGGCACTAAGAATATAATACATAATATCATCTCTTTTATAACTAGTATTACCCTAGCTATATGGTGTTTATATATACACAGACTCTATAACGTAGGTAAATATTTTCCTTATAGTGCCAGTAAGTACATATATAAGTAAGATAGCCATAAGAAAGAATATCTCTGGTAGAATTATCCAGTGTGTGTACCCAGTTTTTCTACACATCACCCAAATCTGATGTGAGAGTAATTCTTTAGAGAACAAAAAGGAATAGTACTAGAAACGTATACAAGAGCAGCCTAGTTCAGTTGACTTGGCTTGCATTACACATACAGTGACTGGTTGAGTCTCGCTCTTTTTCTTTTGTTGCTTCCAAACTTACTTTTACAAAGCTACATACGATGACTGCTACGAGACAAGCTGCAAAGTCGCCAAAGTCAATTCAACTTGTGCTTTTAAAACGCATTTGCTTTTGTGTACGAAACAAAAAATGAGTCCATTGTTGTCTTTACTGTGTTTAGACAGTAATAAAAGAAGACTCACATCTCCGGAAAATAGAGTTGGCTTATGCCCACGAATATTCTCTTTTGCCTCTTGGATGAGGATGCATGTGTATTTGTACACAATGCTGAATACACTACACCTAGGTGACTATTCGTGTATTTCTACATTCACACTCTCGTTAAAATAGTAGCACACAGTAGAATGAGAGTACTTAAGCTCATAGTATAACACACACGTTGCTTTTACTTCCCTGCTACCATCATCATGATCATTGCATTCACAATTTCAATATAAAGATACGTTATGTTACAACTTGTAGTATTTGCATACTAACATTTCTACAGTACATGCACAGAGACCTACAAGAATACAGTAACAACATCGTTATGTGACGTACTTTGTATATAGAGAAGACAATTTGTTTAATCTAATGTTGCAGGGTAATGTGTGCTTGCCAGAAAACATGCAGAGATACAATGGAATATACGTAAAGCTATATCTTTTCGTGGCATACAAAGATGTGTGGTGGAGCAGTAATATTATTTGAATGAGATTTTGGAGTTTGAGTCAAGTTTTCCTGAGGTGAACCGTTAGTTAGTAGTTTGCACTACAAAACACACAGATAACTAAACAAAAAGTGCTGAAGGCTCATTTCATCGTTCATTGAAGCTGCGATAAACTCTAATGAAAATGTGACCTGATGGTGACACCATCCTTGGTATTCTCCCAACTATGTAAAGTAAAACGGACAAAAAAACCTTCCTTATTCCACACATTGCATTGGATAAGTACATCTCTCCAGACAGATCCAGCAAGTCATATAATGAAAGCACCCTCTAACCATCGTCTCATTTGCCACTCGTAGTAGTAGTAGTCACACACATATACACTCATAATACACTCATGTTGTAAAACCTCATCTTGTACAATGAAGTAATACTTTGTTCACGAATCTTCTCATTGTTTCCTCCACGCATGTAAAAACTTATCGAACAAAACTAAATGAATTCTAACAAATGCCTTGCTATAAAATGAATACGTTCCGTTCCCCGTTGGAAAGATAAGCCTTTTTCTTTTATAGCAATGCTTATCTTTGCAAAGCATATCTTTTTTATTATGTTTGAATCTTCTACTTCTCAAGTCTCAACTGAATCAGTAAAGATACGAAGCATTCTTCCTCAGACTCTCTCTCTCTCTTTCTGAATGACTATCTTTCATTTCCGCTTGTGGAATTTTAAATAGGAGGGAAAAGCACAGATTGAATAAAGTGTAAGCTCATTTAATGCGTTTCGTAGTATCCCTTGAATTTAGATTACAGTTCTACTTTTGCCTTGCTTGCTTCACATTATTCTATAAATGACTTTTGATTTTGTGCACAAAATCTTCTCTCTCTGTCTCTGCCTCTATACAAGATCCACTTTTGAATTTATTCTACGCAAAACTGTGTAACTGATAGTTTCCTCATCACCACGTTTTATGACATATACAAAACTATACGAGACGATATAACATCTTGCATATTTTGCATCAATCAACAAAGACCCTGGAGTGGAACTGAGTGACTGAACTCATCATACCTTTCGTTAATCATAAATAACTACACACAATGCATAACTCAGCTTCATATACACAGAAAGACTTTGACTTATCTCTTGCATTGTATATACTGGATCAAATAATATTACATTTTATATTTACACCACATCATAGTAAAGCTTCTGAGCTGACGAGACAGATTCCTATTGCTATTCTTCGTTAGTATAGAATTATTACAAGTAGTGATCGCGAGTTTTGAGGCAAAGCAAAGCAAAGGAGACAAGACAAGGAAAACTTATGATGCTTCATAATAATATTCAGGGCGAAAACTCTTTATTCTTCACCCTCTTTTCAACATCTTTTCATTAAAGTTCTCTTCCTCTCCTCAACTCTCATGACTCGACTCGCCCTGACTAACTTTACCTCCTTCCTGCTTGCGGGGAACTATGCTATTCTATACAAGAAGCTAAGAACGGCCACGGGATAAACTCTCAAAAGCTAAAAGCCCATCATTTTTCAACCTGACGTTTCAGATTCCACAAAAACGATTTGTTATTAAGGCGCCTCTCCTTGTCTAAACATTATAAGCAAAGTGCCGCAAACCTCGACTTCCCCGTGCTTTATTTTCAACTTTTCTACTACAACTACTACTAACTAAGAAAAGCAGCGCGATGAAACATTTTGCTTTCCAAGCAAAAAAACTCCAGGTTATACATAGCTAATGCATAGCTACTACTATACCACTACGAAAAGAACTAATAGCAATGTCTATCAACCCACAAAACATTATTATGTATGTATGTATATGTTATGTGTGTGCATAGCACAGCAATTTAACTACCAATATAGTCAGTCCCGGTAAAGTAAACTATTAACTAGCGGTGGTGGTGGTGTAACGTGTAGAGCGCACGGCACATAGTAATGTAGGGAAATCCGTGGTAAAATCGAAATATCTAACTTTACTCGTTTCAAGTTGATGAGTGTTCTGAGTTAAAATTGAGTGACTGAACCAAGCTGAGCTAAGCTGACTGAGTTACTGAATGTCGTGACTTTCCATGAGAAATAAAACGAAATCTGTGGTCTGGTGTGAACAACACCGCTCTACTGTTAGTAAATACAAGCAATATATTCCCGTGTTGTGACTGTTCTTGAAATTACGATCCACATAAACTTCCAAGTTTAAAGGGTCACCTTTTCCACACAAATACACAACACTTATACTTTAGCTGTCTATGCCTTTACACCTTTAAGCTATGAATGACTCACTATTTATATAGGTATTTATACTATAGAAGTAGTTCTCTATATATACATAAAGTTAAAGCGTGGAGTAATCCTATACTAAACTTAAATAGATGGTTTTCTGCTATATACTATAAATACACAGTATATTAGATTCTGTATAGGTACAATTCTACTATGTCTTTTCCAAATCTCACTTCCACTCTAGCATCGACATTGATAATGTAGTTTTTGTCACCTTTGAAAAGACTTTTAGCAACTACGCACTTCACGAGAAATTTCCACTGCACACATTTACAACAAATTGATTTTAAGTGAATGCAAATCCTAACAACTATCTTTACAATCAAACACACCGTATCATTATGTAGAATTAGCATACTACTTACAACAGACTCACTCAGAAGAAGAGCTCCTTCCCCTAAAATATATAGAAACCACAGTAGTATATAATCATAAAGTGTATCTGTGTGTGTGTGTGTGTGTGTGTGTGTGTATAAAACAGTAAGTTACTGTTAACGTTACATAAAGTATATAAAGCTAACAGCTCTCTTCACTAAATATCTATGCTGTCTCTCTGGACGAGTTTATGTGATGATAAAAGCACATCTTTCCAGAGGGAAGAGAAGTGTATATATAAATAAAGTGCACACGTTGCTTAATTTCATGTAGATTCAACGCGAGAATTTACCGTGCACACACATCAACAATACTCTGGCTGCACAATGTTCCGTCAAGTCAAGTCAACTCACAAGTTAAAGTCACAATGAGTCTTCTTGCTTAGCTCTACTATATAGGCTCCTCGTGCATTCATCCCAAATCTATGTACACAAACTATGCACACAAACCTACAGAACATGGCTCAAACATGCCATTATTTAGCCCTGAACACAAAACGAGTCTCACAAATGAGCTGAGAGCAAATAATAAGAGTGTGGTAAGAATGGTATGAATGTGAGAATGTCGGAGCAATGCATGATGCTCCTGTCATAAATTTTCACAGCTGTTCTCTGCCTATCCTGCCAAACCAAAGCTCAAGCTCTCTACCATTCTCTCCTTCTCTCATCCTTTAAACACTCATTTGAACACTGCAGTGTTGACTATCTCCACTATGAGTTAAGTATAAAGTTGATTTCCAGCTCAAGTCATCATGTCTAGCTTACATTACAGCAAGCAAAGGGTACATAGTATATTTAACACTTTTCACTCTATACCTCTAAGCTCTTGCTCGATATGGTGCTATGCTGGATTATATACATATATGAAGATCCAAAGAAAAATGAAGCATCCAGCAAAAAAAATGATGAACGGTCAATATAAAAGGAGTGAAGCTCAGAGAGTGAAGATTTAATGAAAAAATGGAGCAGTCACTCTCAGTGCTCTTTAAAACTCATTCGTTTCGGCAGATCTATATACACTTATATACTACTACACAAAATGTGCATGCCATGCTACAATTCTTTAATACTTTCTTATGTAAGTGAATTCATCCCATTATGAATTCACATCTGATTTCATTTTTGATCAGTCTCTCTACACTGTATATATAAGTACGAACTCTAAATCGTAGCAAATGAGCTTACATAAATGTAAACTCTATATAGAAACACAATATCCAATTCCACAGACTCAAAGCTGCATAACATACTCCACGAGTAAAAATGTGAATGTAGTGAACCCAGCATTCAACTAAAACTTTTGTCTCTCTACTAGTCTCATTCTATCCCTGAATTTCCTTTAGATTGTAATTGTATGCAACATAATGTACATTATATATAAATACAATTCCAAATTAAATACTCTGTTTCTCTCACTCCTTCTCGTATTATTACTGTATACTTATATGTTGTTTTTGGGATATATTTATACAGAGCAAGTACAATTCTGTGAGAAATTAAAGTAAAGAGATGGTAAAGAGGGAATGAGTGACTAATCCAAAACACTTGGTGCCATCCACATTCAATCCAATCCAGATTCCATCCAATGCATTCTTCTTTTCCAGAGCACCATCACTTACTCTCTCTCTCTCTACTCTTTTAATTCACAACAGAAGCACAACAGAAACTTTTGCCTGCAATGTAAACATGCAGAATGTAATGCACCGCTACCGTTACAAATGCAACTAGTACAAGTACTACTGCAACTAATAGAGAACAGAAGGAGCAGCGAAACAAGGGGGAACCAATGTCAAGTCAAGTCATGTGAAGTCAACCTTATCCCGATTCATGTCTTTACATACAAATATAGTGCTAATACTTATAAACACACATAATAATACATAAGTACATACATATAGATACACATACCAACAAATCTCCTATATGCTTTAAATTACCTTTTAAAGAGCTCGACAAATGTAGCGTCTTCCTGTTACATGTGTATTCAAATGATCACATGAGTTATTTGCCATGTTTCATTTATGGAATGCAGTAGACACTCCATGTACAAATTCACTACAAGCTTTTTGTATACATAGAGCATTATACTGGATACCCTATACCCACCTCACACGTTATACACACAGCATAGTACTTATATCAGTAGATTCAGTTTTTCTTTTGCTACCATGCAGGTTGAAACTTCCAACATTGTTTTTAACACACGTAATATATCCAGACAACAGGTAAGACAGTAAAAGTGTAGTTTTCCTTGTCGATTAAATACTTGCTTACGAATTACGATTGTTTTCTGTAATAAAAACCCTACGGTCCAAGTCAATTATTCTATGCTCGACTTGTGTAGCTCTGTGTGTGTAGGTACTCGTGTAGCATTTAACACAGTCATAGTCACAGTAATGTTAATGTTGACGGTGTGCCATGCCATGGCATTAGTTGAAACGAGCAGCGATGGCCTGCCATGCAAACTAACTGCTTTTTCCTCTGCCAGTTTAAAAACTACAACTTATTATGTTGATGTAATGCACAACTCATCCATACCTTGTATTTAGTTGCAGCCGTACCTACCTAGTGGTGTGTATACATACCTATACCTCTAGTTACTCACGAGAATTCTGAGATTGGAAAAGAAGTAATGATACAATACAAGCTCAATTAAAGTGTAGAAGATTAACCTGTAATTACATTAGCACGAAAGGTATCAAGTCGCTCAACTCCTCCCAACCTGACTCGCGAAGCACAATTTAGCCATACCTCTGTGTATCGTCCATCCAATACTACATACCGATACTCTATTACTATTACATATTATATAATATTACTTTTCTCTATGTAATAAAATCTCTTCTTTCAGTTTAACGGTTATGGTCACTACTACTTACTACATCCACCAACCATCATTCATGACAGTGCAGAAGAAGAAGAAGAGAGTGGAGAGTTAATGCTGTTGTAGCCGATTGATGTTCACTCACAGAATAACAATGAAATGATGCCTGTATGAAGACATGGATGATACCCTGCTAACTAACTACAAATAAGCTACATGGATAATAGAGCCTGGTAAAATAATCCAGAGCCACATCAGAGTCACAATATTATTACATGTATTTTCTATATACACGTTATTAGGTATATATAGTGTGGTCTTTAGTTGATGGTTGGCTTTGATTTGATTTACTTTGCTGTGAGCAGAAACATCAAACCAGCCATGTCTATCTGTGTGTGTCTTCAAGAATCCTATATAGAGGTATATACTTATATATACAGACTATAAGGTGCACCTGCAGTATATGCAACATTTATTGAAGGCCGATTCCATCTCCATCAGTTCCAGCAGGCACATCACTTTACATCACACAACCCGTGTTCATGCACAGAGTTGCTATTCAATGGCTTTACTTGCCTCCAAGCAAAAGTTCACTAAGGCTCACTTCCGCAATCAATTCAAACACAATTTTATCATGAAAACAGAATTGCCAGCTATTCCATGGTGTGCACATTATTTTACCTTGCTATAGCTTGTTGTAAGAGCCAGTAGCTGCGCAACAGTAAACTTTTCTCCAACATTATCGTCACATAAATTACTAATAAATCCTGCTCCATGTTATGTGATTACCATTGCCATTGCTGCGGAATGAATTTACGAGTTCATCCCATTTCTCATATTATATTTGTTAGCCGAATTACTCTGTACAGCTCTAGACGCCACAAAACGCGACGAGCTGAGTCAAGTTTACCTCACCACTTTCTTGTTTGTATTTGCGCACTCGGCTGACAAGACACCAAACTCCTAGTGCTCCTTCCTTTCCTTAATACAGATATACAAACTTCTCTTAATCATTGACTCACATACAACTAAACCATATACCTACTCCTATGTATATCCATGCAGTACCTATATGCAATGCAATATAGCTAACGAAATACCTACTGATAAATATCAGGCATTACTTTTACTTATGTTATATAACTCCATGTATAGTACCTACTAGTTAGCTGCAGGTACCTACTTATAAATGAAAAGTAATATGGGTAATATATACCTACACACTTGCTATTGCCATTACACATTTCCTGCATTATATACATTTAGCCGGGTGAATTTAGTGAACATAGTAATTCCGCTGTTATAATTATATCAAAGTACCTCCGAACATTTTCGTTTCCCCTTACGTTACGTTCGAGTTGCGTCTCTCTGTGATTGTGCTTGTGCCTCTGTGTGTGTAGGTACTCGTGTAGCATTTAACACAGTCATAGTCACAGTAATGTTAATGTTGACGGTGTGCCATGCCATGGCATTAGTTGAAACGAGCAGCGATGGCCTGCCATGCAAACTAACTGCATTGCACAACGGGCATCATGCAGTCTGTCCCTCGTTGAGTCAGTGTCTAATATATATTTCACCATATTATACTTACCTATATATAGTGTCTGGATAACATTATTACTGCATATAAGTATATCATATATACGAAAGTAATAATATTCTACCCTACTACTGGCAAGTAGTACATTCGTATATAGACTATGTGAAGGGAGTTGGCACGACTATAATAAACCTAAGTGTTGGACATTTGATTTACGGAACACGGAAAGTCTTGGCACGCAGACAGGAGAGAGGAGGACGACAAGAGAGAGAGAGAGAGAGAGAGAAGAGAAAGAGGGGAGCAAAGAAATAGTTAGAAGTATTAAAGGCAGTCAAAGCAGTCACCTTCCTCTTCCACTTTCTTTCTTACCTATCACAAAACAACTATTCTTGTTCCCGGTCTGACTGTCTGTCTGTCTGGCTCCTTTTACCATACTACTGCAACTTTTCCATACTGCATCGAAATACACTTATTTTCTTATGAACGTTATAACGTGTAGGTATTGCACCGTATTTTGTTGCATTGTGCATTATTGTAGTTATATTAAATAAAAGTATAAGCTATGCTATACACAGATATAGATGTGTGTGTTATGAATACTCAGTCAGTATCTTATTGTCTGTATCTTCGAAGTGTATCGTGTAAATGTGTATTCACTCAATGGGTAACCTATGTACCTATAAGCATGCTACTGCATAAAAGTGCAGCATCGTCAAGTCTGTTTCACTCAATGCAATGTATGTGTGAGTTGTACTTGTAGAAAAAGAAATACTACACAACTAAGTAAAAGAGGGAGAAAGTATTTTCGCGTGTGAATTCGGAGAAAACTCGAATCCAATTCCAGCTTGGTAATTCCTTCCTCTCTCTGTTCTTTCTGTGTGTTTCGTTCTCACTTTGGTCTGACTGACTCTCGCCTCCACCAAATGCCTTTCTTTCTTTTGTACTTGTACTTTGACTAACATTGTTTGAAAATAATATCACACACGTATACATACGTACTGTATGTACATGGAGAGGGCATTTGCACTGTGCATGCACATGTACATTGGCATTGCATTGCAATACTTATCATTGCCCTTCTCTCTCTCTCGACTTGAATGTTGTCAAAAGCTTTTTCTGTTTTGTATTCTTTCGTTTAAACCATGCCCTCTCACTTTCTCACTTCCCTTCTCTTCCTTTTCTCACTCTCGCGATATTACCATTCAGTTTTCTTTCCTTCTTTTCCTTTCTCTACTATATAGGGTTAGAATGGACCGTTATTATTGGAGTAAGTATTAACTAGCCGTGCTATTATATTGTAGTATCTATATTGTATAGAGTAAGGGAACCATTCAGTTTTCTCCATGGAACATAATTCCGTGCCATTGCGCTGCGTTGTCACGTCAAATGTTTATGTAAGGTGCCATTATTACTTACACGGCTAGACGTATCTGTCTCCGAGAGTAATCCGGAGAACACCTTTTCTTGCGCCATTAGGAAAGTCAGAGTGAAAATGAAAAGCTCAGGGAACTTCAATGAGAACATCTAGATTTTCCACTGTTAGACGACAATGCAGTGTTAATGTTCAAGCCATCAACATCAAAACGAGAGAATGCAACGCACCTATAGATTTCGAATGGTCTTTTAAACCCTCTTTCACTTTTAAACATTCCCCTCCACACAGCGGTCTATGCAGCTGTATTTGTGTATTAGTATTCTCTTGATCTACACACGCATACACTTTTATCGTTTTACAAACTCAATTCAACATTTATATTCTGAACAATCAAATCCAATTAAAAATAATCCTGAATTGATTTATGTATATAGACGAGATTTTATACGCGCTTATTGACTCTATTCATTTTGGCTGCGGAAATCTTTTATACAGTTTCCCACACAAAATGCTCAGATTACGCATTATGCTTGAATTACCAATTGCCCTGTTTAAAATTCAGACAGACAGCGCTGACTTGGCAGTGGAGTCTAGAGACCCTTTTCCAATACAATAACAATATCAATAACAAAATATTGGTCCGCTCTGATATTTACTATGTAATATAATCATTGGCAAAAGTAGCAGATGAACACAAAAACGGATGTAAATAATCTGTGTAAATAATCTATGAATACGGAAGTGTAACTTTTTATTGTACTAAAGTAAGCTACCTTTAGATTTTAGAGAACGCTAATTTATGCAATTTCCATTGAACCTATACTATTCTATACGAATAAATATCATTTGAATACATTTTTAATTAAATAGGTATACAATCTGTGTTTAAAAAACGAGGAGTTGGTAGTACTTTGTTTTGAGGTAGTGAAACAAAGTACTATATTTCGTATTTTTTGTATTTTATAACAGATTCTTGTTCAAATCCAAGTGACTCACAATATTCCATTTTTCACTTATTATAATGGTACGTCTATTCATTAATCGTACTTAGTTATTAACGGGGATAATAGTACCTACCATAACTTACTTCAATATTATAAACCGCGATAAAAATTAAACACGAGTGGATCTGCAGTAATACTAATTACACGACTAATTAATTCTTGCATGGATTACCATTCGCCAGACGAAACAGGAGAAAAATGAAGCCAATAATGCTGCCGCAATCACAATCCAATTCAATTCCACTTTATTGCTTCATAAACCACACAAAGTAGATAAGGTTCTACTATGTAACTATTTATTTGGGGATTAAATATAGACTTAACCCTATAAGACTGTGTCCATCTGCACTTTTATATACAAGACAGAGATATTAAGTCAAACAAATATAGCAAGCACAAAAATGTATTGGAGTATTGAAACCGACACATGGAAATAAAGAAGCCTTTGATTTTCCAAGGAGAATGCAAAGTTCCAAAAAGTAGAATAGAGTAAAGCTTCGCATCCTGAATGTGAGTATTCCTCACTCTAAAAGCGTTGACGACAGAAAATACATGGAAATTCGATATAACACCAATGCAAAGGGTTTGCAGTAAATAAGTAACAGTTTTATATTATACCATGTGCATACGATAAGATTAGGAAGCCAAAGTATCAAAGTATGCTTCCAGGGTGGCATAAACATAGTATATTATTTTTGTTTGCTCAGTCGCCTTTCAACACTGCATCGTATCAATCAATGATCCACAACACATACACACACGGCCATAATACATGTAAAACACGTATCAATATGCCTAACTAACACAAAATGCATCTATCCTTTACAGTATACATATACTAAAGCACATGGATAGTTGTTGTCACATTACCAGACTCACACAGAGCATTATATAACATCCTCTATATGTTTTTACCATCTTCTTGTCAATTTACACTTCAACTTAATTCATGGAAATATGATGCCATTATATCTGCATTGTGTATACACAGTGAACTATACCCGTGTAGAAAAACAAATTCATATCCAGAAGAAGTGTGAATGGACGCAAATGCGTTATACTCAAGTAATACATGGAACTACTAACATAAATATTTTTGAAAGTTATTATAATAACGTTCATTAAATGAGAAGTTATAGTTAAATGTTGCTAACACTGCAGTTTAAAGGCTTTTCTTCAACTACATAGCAATGCAATAACCTAGACCGTTGCACATAGTTAGCTAGTTAAAATACTCGTTCAACTGAACAAATACAAACAGTAAACACAGAGCAAAGATGAGATGAAAGATATGTTTTCTTTGGGTCTGTTCCATTCACAATAAACACTTTCCTTAAACCATAGCAAGAAAGATAGCAGCTAACTAAGCAAATATCATAATATCACATTACACGTATAAATCTAAAAGATGTATAAACAAAGTACACATTTAGAAATTCGATGAAGATATTTTTTACATTCCATACAATAAATCTACAGGCTATAAAATAATATTGTACATTTCACCTGTAGGTGCTTTTCTGCCATGTTTCATTTTGATTGTTTAAAAAATGACCTTGTCATAGTGAGCAGGCACATTGAACAAGATAAAGTGAGATTTACTTTATTTCCAATAAGCTTCAACTTAAGAGATGTCCACTTCGATTAAGATTAATCAGAAAAAATTCTTATCTTCATCGCTATAGCATACAAATACATAAAAATGCATTCCAATTGTGAATCGCGTCTATTTCATGTCATTTCACAATCCCATAAGTCTATGAGACGATGAGACAGAAAATCAGCTACCAAGAAACGAGACATCTATGTACACTAACACCCATATATTTCATTTTTTCATGTATGAGTTATTTGTACTACTTTATCATAAATAAAAAGCAGTAAGTTGCTTCTTTGGTAAGTAATACGTACGTAATTTCTAACTTAAGAGAGATGAACCCATGAAAGATGGGTCGCAAAAACATCATCAGTGTCACTATTGCCACTATTTTCTTATCAATATTCATGAATAGACAAGAGAGTGAAATCGGTAGTAGCACTGTGTTCTCAAATTACTGTGCATAATAGACTCTTGCATGATCACAGGAAATTGCAAGCAATCATAAATAGATTACATATTTGATATTTACAATACAAGGCTTAAAGTAGACTTTCAATCATCATTCATGTCATATTTTATTTGTTTTACAATCTGTAATCTTGAGGTTACGACCGTATTCTGGGAAATTGAATGAAATTACAATACATACATCTGGAGCATTAGCATTTCACAAAGCGCTTCGCTTCGTTTAAGCCGTGTTTAGCCCTTTTTTCCAAATTGCCATGTCCTAAGTGAACTTAATCTGATATGAGCTGACGTGACTTGTCATTTAGCAAACACGCAATATTAAACATACATACCGCTCTAAGCTCCATGTGCAGATAATTTATTTGCCAAAAAATGTATGCAAGTCTCCTGTCTTTCTATGTCTTCTGCCTACCGTCTGTGCTATCATATCATCCCTCCAGCCAACCCGGCAATCTATCAAATATTTCTATATTGTTTCCTGTAAATATTCCAACACTCTCTATATAGTGCACACAGAACACACATGCTTGTCTCTCGGCTCATACTCATAAATCCAGCAATTCCATCAATTCACCTCCACATAACAAGAACAACCACCACCAGCTAAGCAAGTAGTAAGCAACTCTGAACTACCATTATAAATACATGCTCACTTACTTAGTTTCCTTTAGCCATTAGATTAAAAACCTACTGTGAGCATGACAAGGCATCATATTGAGGAATGAATATAATAACACACGACCCATAACATATTATACGGAGAAACAACACAAGACACCAACACACAACTGCTCTAGTAATGTCATGTCATGTTGTGTTGTTGTTGACTGCCTATATAATCTCCATTAGCCTTTCAATTCCTTCCTAGCAGGCAAAGGCAGTTTCAGAGTCACCCATACCAAGAGCGAACACATCAGACAGAGAACAAACCAGAAAGAAACATCTGCAACTATAACCCACCAATATTTTATGCATAATTTCACATTTGCCTCCTGTATTACTTACTTCTCATGTATTATGCATATATACGATGTGTGTGTGTGCAACTCATCTAATGCAAACTTACATGTCCAACAAACAACCACGGTCAATTTATTAAGCAGTTAGCTGTGATGAGTGTAATGTGATACGATTTTGATACTGATAGATTCTGACATTACTACACAGACTACTTTTAAAATGTGATGTGATGAAATTGCAAAGGAAACCGTACAAACATCATACTTAGGTAAATACTATACACATAAAACCCATGTACTCTATTAAGCTTAAAAATTATATACTTTTATATAGGTATAACTTAAGTTATTATATTTATCCTTGAACAATGTCTGTTGACAAAGTGCTCTTACCTTCATGTTTTACTTGGTATTAAAATTCAGAACCTATACCTACATAAAATTGCGATGCTACTTTAAGTGGGCTTTTAGTTTTAGACACGACATTATAAATGAAAGTAAAACTGTACTGTGAAAATGTACTTATACAGTACACACATGTATGTGGAATACTAAATGTATAAAAACGAAGTAAGCATTTTTATTGCATGTATAATTATTTAATTTAAATGTTCTTTGACTACATCCCATCTGATACGACATGAAGTTTCAATGTTACTACTTAAGTATTCACACATGGAAATATATACAATTTGAATTAATGTTGCGCACATGTACGTATCTCAACCGAATAATAACAACAGAACGTACAGGCCAAGTCATGAACAAGAGACTCTAATCAAAATGACCCAAATACAAGTTCATTTCATTCAACGCAGCAGCAATAGCAATATTAAATCACGTCCAGGCATATCAAGTTGTCTTTTAATTTTCTCTTATTGCATATTAGTGTTTGTGTGTACGTATACATTACCCACATACAAGCTAGTACAAGCTGTTATTACACATATCAATGGACTCTTTACTTTATTTACCGTTTGATATCACTTCTACTACAACTCTTCTGGTTGGGAGTGGCAAACTAATGTCTTTATATTATCATGATTATTATTTTAGTAGTTAGTTATTAGCTGTTATGTCTATAATGAAATAAATGTCTGAACAAACATCTCTCTGTGTCCGTGTGTCTGTTCTTTGATGTTTCACAGCAAGCGACGACACACATTACAAAAAGAATTTCAAAGAGGTACATTTCAATCACAATGCTTTTACTAAAGTAAATAACTTCTACTTCTACATTACCATCAGCACATAGTGCAATATATTTAAATGAAGTATGTATACCTACATAATTTTACTTAAGTGTGTAGGATTGATCGTGTGCTTGCAGTGTAAATTACAATTTGACACAACTTGGGTAAAGAACAAACAACCAGAGAGTTGGAAATTAGTTTCTTGGCGTAAGTAAGCCAACAGTACATGAACAAACAAAACTGTTAAGTATAGACACACGACAGTTAGACACAGAAATGAATCGATATTATAATTAAAAGGTTGCAGTCACTGACTTTACGTACGTAGGTGTTTATTTTCTAATATGTATTATTAGACACAGTCACTCCTGCATTATTGCATTGTACAGTAATACTAGTACAGTATATATGCAAATTTTCCTTACTATACATTTACTGTCAAGACTCAAGAAAATCTGTTTCTTCCGTAAACTCCTCCATTTGCAACAAAAAACTCTCTACACTACTAGTATATTATTAAAAACGTATCTGTTGAATCTAATACCATAGTACAGGTGAGTAATCTAAATAAATGATGTGATTATTCTTCTGACAGGTAGAAAATGAAAAGCTCATTCAGCAATTTATCACATCATCGAAATAAACAATAACGCAATAAGAATACGCGCAATCGATTGTTTTAATGGAACTGCATCAACTACTGTGTATTCACATTGGAGAGCTCATCAATAAACAACCAACGATAAGTGCTCTCTTTGTTTTATTCTATTCGCATGCAGAGAGACGAGAGTGAGTGAAGATGAAGAGTTCTGAACAGATACACAGATAATAAATTCCATTTCAGATTCACTAATACATCTACATGTTGTAGAAAATGTGAATCATGATCAAAGAATAAAAGGATAATATAATACACAGCATAATCAAATAATATCACTCCTACAATACAACTTATCACCGTGCTATCACAATCGCAGCCTACACCATGTGGTTTATATAGAAAATACACACTGTGAATTATTCTTGTGTATATTTTATACATGACTATAAGGCAAAAACACAATCTGGTAATTCTTTTGTATTTTTAGCTTGTAGGCAGTGGAAATATACACATTTATATAAAAAATGATTGCATTGTGTGTTATACACGAGTAATCGCTTCCAGAAAATATAATGATGCACTTAGACTTATAAACATGTAAAAAAGAAAGATTTACTGTGTGTGTGAGTGAACTGAAAAATTTACTCGTGTTTTGTGCATATAGACACAGTTTTGTAATTTATATTCAAATGGGTAGGTGTATAGCCTAAAAAACTCCTAATACGTGTTCTTCACTAGTATACCTTACTAAAAGCATAGCTGTATTATGTGTATTATTTTCATATCAAATAATAATTCGTAGGTAGGATGATGACGAAGGAAATGAGACGGATGTTCTAAGCAAGATAATATGAAAATGAATGTTACGACTCTACTAAGAAATCCTACAACGGCAACGGTATTTTAAAGTGTAGAGCTGATTTACTCTAAGTACGGCAGAGCAGACCTACTCATTTGTTATAAAAATACAAGTTGAACAGATTGAAAAAGAGAACTGAGTTAAACTAATGGGGTTCCGACAAAGTAAAAAACAGCTCTTCTCTGATGTACATACATATAAAGTAAAATTTTGTGATGCGGTATGATATCAAAAGACATCTATCTATCTATAGATACCAGAAAGATGAATACACGCATAATACATACACAAAAGTATATAATATAATAAGTAGTATAATAATATGCGTGAACTAAGTATTGTATGTATGTATCTTTTACCTTTCTTATGCTTCATTCTAGCATGGCACAAAAAAGTCTCGTGAATAGTTATAGTAACTATGGTTGGCTTTGTATACAGAAAATAAATGTGCGAGAGCTCTTCGCATTTTTCATAACTTAATGAGCATTTCCATTTCCATACATGTGCATACTACGTATATACAGAGCGATGCGATGAGGGACCAAGTTAGACAGACACATGAGTTGTTCTTTATAAACCATTCCTCGTTTCGTTTCAGCTCACAATCTCACAGCAAGCTAACTAGGCATAGTATTCGTTAAGCTATCAAATCATTTATAACAAGAGAAGCTAAATTGCACATTGGTAGCAGAACAGAAAAGAGATACTACAGATATTCTCATTTGCTTTGCCCTCTTCATATTTTACATAATGTCTCGTTTTATTCAAACAATCATTCCACTAATTAGAGAGACAGCTCTGAATTCTCATTCCTTTGCAGCTCTGATCTGATTTTCATACTTGTTTTCTATTTATACAATCCAGAATCCATCATTTTTTTTCGTTACCTAACTTTTTATTGCATTGCATTACTTGCTTCTAAAGAAAACGAAAAAATAGAATCTACTTCACCTCCTTTCTGAACATTTAAACAAAATCCACAGAAAATCTCAAATTGCTTTAAAAATCATCAGATTTGAAAAGAAAGAACAAAGTGTTAATTTCCTTTGCAAAATTCATTTCGCATGTGGTAGACGAAAGTTCACATGAATTTACAATTATCGGGTAATAAAACCCGCAGCTCTAAGAGAACACTGCACAGTAATTTTCATTGCCCTGTGCCTGCAAGAAACATTATTTGTATAATGAACAAGAGAATCTACTACCTATATACCTAAGCACATTCGCCAGAGCAGAAGTCTAAACTCTAAACTAGCAAAATATATTTAGTACGTAGAACGAAGCACATAACGAGTCTAATATTACATTATAACGTAGACTGCACACACATCCAGCCATGGCTGTATGTGTAATGTAGCACGGAGCAATATTGTTCTAGCAAATGCACGTACGAGCAGGAAAGCGTTCGTTACTTCATAATATTTAAGTCGAATGAACTCCCTTTCTAAGTTTCCAAGTTAGTATACCCTACAACATGGGATTATACGATGTGTGTGTATGTTTCGGAGGTATATTGCCCTATTATGAGTTTTACCACATACAGAAACGAAGAACATGTATTACATTACGTAACATACATATTTCTCTCTCTCTCTCTGGAGTAGGTCCCCCTTATATAACATGTTCATTTCATTGATTTAGTAATTACAGAGACGGAGCGAGGTTCCAAGTCGTTTCCATGCTGCCATAGGGCAAGTCAGCAACTGTAACAGTGCACCTAAAACCTTAGTTGGGTGCAGTGAACTAAAAATCTTATAAAAATGCTCTTATCAAAAGGTATAACATAAAATGTTCCTTTTCTTATTATTAAGATTGTAAAAATAGAAACAGTTTAGTATGTTCCTAATGAATTTAATGTCAGAAAAAGACCCTGAAGAAGTTTGCATGTGTCGCATAAAAATAATAAACTGCCTCAATTCTGCTACCTATGTATTTCGTGATATGACATTAAAAAGAAATTGCATTTAGATTTCAGATTACAAAAATTACCTTAACATTCCCCAAGTAGATATTATTCTACTAGAGTCAACTAAACATTATAGAGCAAAAGAAAAAGGTTAAGGACATACCTTGAACAGTTTGTAGCAGCAAGGTCCAGATCCATGCTATATGGAAAAGCTTGAGTGCGATGTCTCCACTTTTCATTTTTCACATTTTCTGTTAAACCACACGAATGAAAAAAGTGTAGCCCAGGTGCGGCTAGTTTCGCTCACTTAACTGTAAAATCGTTCTACGAAAATGTAATTCCAGAACAATATTGAGTTTTGTTCACCAATTTGATTCGACACACATTCAGTTTTAGAATCCAATGAAAACTTGGGTGTACAGGCTTCCGATGTTCATAAACACTTAAAAAAGACTCGTATAGTTTCAAACTTTGTTCACCGTATGTAGGTTTACAGTCAAACGCAGAGAGAGAGAGAAAGCAATTCTATTTGCGGCTTTACTTGCTTATTCCATGAAAGTGTTCTTATTCTCTTACACGCTCGCGTAGTAAGATTTGATGTGAGCTGGAACTGAAATTCTTTTGTTAAGAAGTCTTAGTATAAACACAATCTATACCTATTTTATAGTATCAGTAATATTATTGTGTTTTCACTTTGTATATTTTTATAGTAGTGGTACAAGCAGTTTTTGTACTATATTCAGTACATCACAAACCGATATTAAAAAACAGCTACACAATCATATCATGATTTTCTACTTGGTCGTCGTCGACACTTGGACCTGGAGATAGCCCTCACGTGTAATGGAACATATAATAATGTTTGGAGCACGGGAGTCTGCGGAAGCACGTACTTGTGTTCTCTCTGTGTGTAGCAACCCAAGGAAAGTTTCACAGAAACTCTGTTACTTTTACGTTTAGTGCTTGTAATAAGAATTGGATCTCCTTTCTTGTTTCCAAAAGAGATCGGGACGAAATAGCTTGGCACACTTTCATCCAAGGTATTATTTTCCACTTAAGGTGAACACAAAGTACCCAGTGATGTGCCAAAAGGAAATGTAAAGTTAGAAAAGGAGTTTTGTCCTCTCGTGTTACGTCCTGCTGGACTCTACTTCAAATCATTGGCTAACAGCACACACTCTGCCTCTCTGTTGTTCGAAAACGATAGCTGCACTTATCTTTAGTTATACTGCACCTCGTACTTTAATACGTATACAATCTACTTGAATAGCTGTAGCAGTAGTAGTTATATAGTAGGAGCACAGTATGAGTTTACAAAAATCGTCTGTCGATTATTACACACATAGAAGAAACGTATACTTTATCTGACATTCTTTTCCTCACACACTTTAATATTCACCCACTTGAAATATCAACGCTACCACACACAGCACTGACAGAACTCAAGGTATGCGTTATGTAAATGTAAATGCGGAGAATAGACAGACAAGAGACGAAAGTTATCTTAAGTCTGTAAACTACAAGTAAAGAGTAGTATAAGAGGGTTAGGCAGTCAATGAAGTACCACGAACATTTTCAACGTGAACAAGTTGCTCTTATACTTTTGGTTTTCAGTTTTAGCTGGGGCTTCTTCCAATTCCAAGTTGCCTGTGTGTATGAAGAACGAGAGATGTGTGTAAAATTGCAGTGATGCTCCTGATGATGATGATGGTGATGTCGATGGCTCACTCACATCACATCAGAGAGGGAAAGAAAGCCAAGCCGCCTATAATGGATGACTCGACATAATTCAGTGTCTTCACCGTGTGTTTCAAAACGAAATGCTTTTGCTTTGCCTTCAACCAACACAACCTCCTCTTCACATCAACTTCAGTTTGACGCTTCAAGACGAAACTCTACTGATGGGAGATTCCAGATTGAGTCTTCCTTCTCATTTCTTCTCTCTATGTGTTGTGTGTGCAGTCCTCGAGTCTTTTCAACTGAGAATGATCGACTCTACTCCCATCCACAACAGAACAGGCTCAGCTGCTTACTGCCTTTCTTCTATATGACTACCATCCATCCAGCATTCGCTCAAGTGAGCAAAGAGATTGGGAAGCATCTGCAAAAAACAACAATTCCAGATATCTCAATTCACTCTCTGACTCTCCGCCGAAGAAAGAGAATAGTAAATAATACACAGTCATTTCAGCTTAAGAGTGGTTATGTCTTATCCATTCTTCTCATTCAAAGATCCGATCATACCTGCAAACGTAGGGTCGGTGGCGATCGCCGATACCCAGTTGGAAAAATTCTGAGACCGATACTACGTTGGTCGGCCGACGGCCGACCAACGTAGTATCGGTCTCAAAGGATTCAGTAAGTACTAACTGTGCTAAGTTAATGCCTACTAACTCCGATACCTCGTTCGGCCACCGTTGCCGATACCTCGTTACCACGAGGGGGGGTTTGCAGGTATG
>JABASD010002376.1:0-27428 GCA_019776165.1 Pogonognathellus flavescens
ATTTTTTGTTCATTTGAAGTCTTAATTTTATATTTTTTGCTTCTTTTTTTGAAAATTCCAAAAATGCCTAGTGCACAATACTATAATCTGGGGGGAGCTTTAGCAACTATAGTACCCCCCTGGGTATGTGCCTGTAATGAATTACAGTAATAAGTGGAGGTGGACACTTTATTATTTGGTTTTCAAATATTTGCAAATAACGTTTTCGCAATTAGTTGAAAAATTTACTTGTCATTCGTTTAATTGGTTAATACAATATGGCACGTGGTCTATGTGCTAAAAATATTTCAGCGGCCAGTTTGCAGATACAATGACTATCTGTCAGAAAATTTTAGAAAAATCCTTTAAAATAAAAAATCTTTTTTGCATTTAATGAACTATGATTCGCAAAAAAATGTTAAGCATGCTCAAAGCGCTTTCGCGGAAAAAAGGTGTGAAATCCATTAGTCTAAATTAATTTTGTCAATCTATTACATTCATTTTGTCCATCCAGAGTAGTTCCTTCGTTGGGAATACATGAAGATATTTACAAATCAATTAGATGCCTACTGGAGTAGTAAATTTAAAAATAAATCAGAAATCAAACCGGCGCCGGTTTTAGCCAAACTCAACCCAAATCAACTCTAAAAAATTGTGGGAATCAAACCGGAACCGTATAAGTGATACCCAAACCGAAACCAAACCAAAACTTTAAGCAAGATGTGTTGTAAAATTTGCGAAAAACATCGCAACTTTATACCAAACTACACATTTCGTAAAATTTCTTTTGGTGGAGTCGTTTTAAAATATGGGAACCAAACCGGGACCACTCTTTGTGGAACCAAACCGAACCGGTACAGACTTTTGTAAAAAATGAAAAATAAAGCCGGACAAAACCGGTTTGGTTTGGTTCCGGTTAACGTTAGACATCTCTAGTGTTTTTGTTTCAGAGTAATATACTCTTTATTGACGTAGACAAAGTAAAAATGATGAATCAGAATCAATAAAATGCAATTTTATTTACAAAAAACGAATAAAATGTTGCTGACCAAATAATAAATATAAGGAAGTGAAATGAGTGGATGATGTAAATATTAATGTCAATTGACAGTCAAATGTTTTGTGAAAGCTCGATGCAAGAAAAATCGGCTAAAGCTAAGCCACAAAAGATTGTGATAAGTCAATGCACTGTTGTGCATTGACTTATGTTCTTGAGATGATTTTTGATTGTAGGTTGTTCAACTGTAAATAAATAATATTGGTGTTGACTCAAAACAACTTTGAAGTTTATGAAGAGTCGCCAAATAATAAAGGTTTGGAGATTTTTCCCATATATAAAGCAAACGTAGTATTAATATTGGTCTGCACATCAAAAAATTCAAGAAACACACCTCTGACTCGTAAAGCTATGAATTTCTAAAAATCACTTCTCACGTAAGATATTTTGATTTACTTAAACTTGATTCTGTTAACTTTTAATTTTGCACAAAACGAAGAGTATCGAAACATTATTACAAAAACTAAATATTCACCTTAATGTAATTAATATTTAATATTTTGATGCATCCAATTAAGTATCAGTATGAATAACTTAATTTAGTTTTTACGACGAAACCAATTGGACTTGTTAAGTTGTTGGTATTGGCGATGTGTAATAAATGAGCTAAATTTAACAAACATAGTTTATCTTTTGAAAATTTTATTTTCTCAAACTCACGTAGAAAATCAAAGTATAGATATTTGTATTCATTATAAAATGAATAAAGAAATTACAAAATAGTAATCCTCTTACCTTTTGAGTTCGTCGACGTTATTTACTTCTTTTCGCTATTTTACGTGACAATCTTTACTATGAAAACAGCTATTAATATATGTAATTCCTATTTACTTTTTGTTGCATGTTAAGGGAGCACATAAGATGCAACTTCAAGTTCACAATAATATTAACATTTTAGTGAAATCCGCTGTCCGCTGATATCTTTTGTAATTTTTTATATTATTATACTCCTGACGCAACAATTCATGTATGTTTCGTCCAAAAAATTGAGAGCCAACTGATCTCCGGTTTTGTTACTACACAAAACTTTTTGTAGTATATTTTAATATTAGTAGTTGTAAATTGAAACTGATATTTTAATTGATTTATTTTAAACAATTTGAAAATCCGATTAATTGAGTATTATTATAAAGGGTAACTCACATGAGGGGCAATATTAATGAAATTGCATGTTTTTTTATTCACAGTTACATCAAAAGCAAGATGGAGACACCAGGTGAATTTGTAGAAATTGCCATCGTTGAAGGAAATAAAGTTGAACTTCAAAAAGAAGTAATGCAGAAAGTGTTTGGTCATCCGGACTTGCAAGATTGTCAAATTGCCATATTTTCTGTTTTCGGCACACCTTTGAATAAAATCTCTCGGTTTTCGGGGGAAATGTTGAAATATCTGTTGGAGAAGAATGGAGTCGCCATGGATGGTTCCATGATACAACAAATTTTAGAGTTTGGAACAAATGCAGAAGAAAATAAACCTTGCATTGTCACTTGGGCGAAACCATTTTTTATTTCAAAAGGTTTAAAGAATGCAGCAGTTTTTCTACTCGACATCAAAGGCACGTTTTCCGATTCTTACGACCAAAACTACATTATGCTAAGCGGACTTTGCTCTTTCATGTCTTCGTCCTGTCTCTACTTGTGCAATGGAAATCGGGATGTAAGTGTGTCAACGCATTTTTTTTACTTTTCAATTCTTTAAAACAATTTTGGTTGACAACAATGAAGTATTAATTTTTTGTTGCGACTATCGAAAAACTCAATTTTCACAATATAATATTTTTTACAAATGGAATTAAATAGCGTCAGCTACTTTAATAAGAACGTTCATCCTGTCTGTCTATCTGTCCGTGACACGATATCCAGTGAACCATAAAGGTGTCCCCAGTTTTATTTAATATTCCTGTATGACCCTATCATATAATCCCGCCAACCGATAGCTCACCCCGAAAAGAACAGTAATTTTTAATCAGTACCATCTCGCCCCATAACCCTCCGTTGTGAAGTAAAATGAGGTATGTCTCAAAATCGACAACCAATCATTAAAATAATTAAAATATTTTCTCACAACGTCCCCTAAAAATTTCTCACGGTTACCAAAAAATACGTTTCATAGAACCCCAATTTGCCCTACATGTTAAACAATAAAAACAGCAGCGACAGAGTGGTTTGGACAGCAAATTAACTGTGTTCAAAATATGGTATTGCTTGTGTTGCTGATGCTACTTTGTTACACCTGGTGTTGACCCGTTTATTAATGTTACAGTTAATCGCGTTGCTCGTTTAAGATGCGGATAATAAAAAAACTCATATTCGAAAATTGCAACTTTTCTAGCGAACAAAATTAAGATATTGCGTACATTCATTTTTGCACAGGGTTACTTAAAACACATTGAAAGTATCGCTCTTGAAGGAATAAGGCATCTTGGGAAGAAGAAATCCGTCATTCATCAGAAGATGACTGTAGTTATGGAGAACTGGAGTGCGACTGACAATTTCACCTACGGAGATAAAGATGGGATTTCCTACACTAAACACTTGGAAGCCGAGTTGAAAGCCCCTCAAAATAAAATTTTCGGGGCATTCGAAGAATTCACGTTTTTCTTTTTGCCAAAAGATGATAATCCAATGTATTCTCACTTTTATAACAAGCTCTTTATGGTTACATTAGACCGTTGCTACATTGTTCCTAAGAAGATAGGGGCGTTCTTAAAACCTCTACAAATATTGGATGACGTAAGAAAATACGTAGATGAGATGGATGACGACGTTTTCAAAGGGGCTCTCAGCGATTTTCTCAAACGCAGCTCTACTAGCGTACAACTGGAAACGAAACCAGCTGAAGAAATCCAAAAAACTAACAGTAAGGGCATTACACATGAAAAATCAAAAAAATCAATTTCTTTAAAAAGCCCGAAATCGACGTCGTCCGTTGAAAAGGAAAATTCACTGCAGCATGAAAATACCCTTCTGAAGAATAATATTAATCTAGAAACCTCAAGTTTAAAATTGGGCGAATCAGCGGACTCTTCCGAAGAAGATGTGGCAGTTTCAGCAAAGGACCTGAAAACGGCGTATTCGCATAATGAAAACAGCATATTCTCAGAATGTAAAACCTTAATAGCCTCAATTTCGAATTCTGGTATACAATTATTAAACACTGGTGATACTGACGATGAAGAACTAAATATTACACATGACGCTAAAGTAATAAACACATCTTACATCGTAACAAACGAAATATTTGATTTGTCAAAATATCTCGAAGATTTATCTCCAAATCAGCCAAAAAATGAAGAGATGAACAAGTCACTTACAGAAAATCCGTTGCTGTTGCTGAGTCCCGAGGAAATATTACATAATACTGCTGAAGCTTGGAAAACTGTACCAGCAGTTAGACGTACAAATGTTTCAGCACTGAAAGAATCAAATTTACAGGTGTCCCCTGGCTCTGATTTAATTTCCGTTTCGAAATCAAAAACTTTTGAAAATCCCAGCCAGGGCATAAGTAGTAGCTCAAATATTGCTTCCACCCCGGTCGTCAGGAGCGACAAACAAAATAAATCAACTTCGAACATGAATAGAAATACAATCGGTCCAAATAATATTTCAAATGATGAAATAAATATTGAAATAAAACTAATTCATATTTTCCGCCAAACTGGATTACAATCCGGTACATCAGCTGTGGATATTATAAGGCAATTAACTTTAAATCTAGAAACTCACACAACTGATATCAGTAAAAAAGTAGAAAAATACAGGCATGATATCAATGAAGCTATTTTAGCGGTGCTTGTGTATATTGATAATATGGAATCGAATGTCAAAACATGTTTCAATCTTTGTTCCGTCGAATTTGAAAATTTGCACCGTCAAAACTCTGATTTGGCTTTCTCCCATATTGGTAATGCGTCATTTCTAAAAGAATCTGTAGTAATGAAAATCAACGAAGCAAAAAGAATTTTCCGATCGTTTAACAGCAAAAATACATTTGAAAAAGATAATCTGATGTGGAAAGCCTTAGAGGAAATGCGGAAGTTTTACAGGGAGAAGATGAATTTCTTCTCATTGTCCTTTGATGAAGAATTTATGACACTGCAGCATCAAAAACTTTATAAATCTGTCATCGAAGCTGCAGAAAATTCTTGTCAAGCGAATAAATCGACCTGGTCGAAGGACTTGCTGGAAAATTTAAAGACAGAGCTAGAAAATGAATTTCAACAATTTAAAAGAGACATCCGAAGACAAAAAATGGCTTTTCAGAGATTCGAAAAGGATACAGAGATTTGTATCAAGCTTCTACAAGAGTGAAATGAAACGAAATCTCCAGGCCACCGATGTCAACATTGAACAGCTGCACAGCAAAATACTAAAGGAGACGATTGACAAATTTAAAGATGTCGTCGGGAAAATAGAGTTACTGAAAAACCCTAACAGCGTGAAAAAACTACAGACGGAACTCGAAATCACTTACAATTTATTGAAAGAAGGCTTACTGAAAAATCCCAATCAGTACCATCCTTCAAGCAGCCAACAAAACATTTCGGTCAGGACAAACGGTGCAAAAATTGAAGAAACTTTGATGAAAACTCGTGCCAACTCACATTTGCACAATACAGAAGTAACAGCTGATGCAATTCATAATGGAACACCCATTCATTTTATTGGAATCGATTTTAATTTCACAGAAATTATTGCTTCAGTATTTAAACCAGGCGGAATCGAAGAAATATTCCGTAAAAAAGATCCATCCATTGGATTCGATGAAGAAATCATTTGGCAAACCACTCCGCCGAATTCAGGTGGTTGGAGGGATGGAGGTCGGAGCATCGTAAACCTTAATTGTATTTTTGAATCCATTATCGGCGGTTTTATATCCGTAAATTGGGACGGGAATAAAACCTTTGTGGCAGAAGAATTACTCTCACTATTTTTTTCGCTTATTAAATCAGAAAGCGAAAAAAAGATTGGCTATGAAGTAAACGTTTGCGCCGTTTCTGTTCCGTCTTATTTCCATGAAATCGAAATAGAGGCAATAAATATAGCTGCAAAGATTTCCGGGTTTCAGACAGTTCAAATATTACGAGATATTTGTTCAGCCACAATAGGAAGTAGATATTTCAAAAATTCTTCCGGAAACTTGCCAACAGATTTCATTGCAATCAACATGTACTCAAAGACTTTAGATGCCGGTTTTTACAACTTGAGCAAAAGCTTCAGCCCATCTGTTTTATCCGGTGATAATTACGTACCTGTGAATCACAGCTCATTCTTCCGCTGGAATCCAAAATTGAAAGATCGGTTCAGAAATATTATATTAGACATTACAAGGCAGGTTGAAGATGCGGCAATCACTAATGTGATAATTATCGGCGAAGAGCAAATCTTCAAAGAAGTCACGGAGCAGAAAGAATTGTCAAATTTCAAATTTTACAGAGTACATCGTCCATCAATTCAAAATGGGGCGGCATTAGTCGCTGCCTTATCAGGAAATAACTCTGTTGCTCAGGACTTTTGGAAAAAAAATTCTCCAGTTGCTTTGTCGGCGACAAGAGGGTTAGACGAATTTTTAAATCATCGTTGGACCAAAGCAACGTTAACAAGTCGTTCCTCAAGTCATTCGAAGAAAGGAAGCAATATACATGTATCAAGTATTCCAGAAATTCAAAGAAAATTGAAACCATATCTCAGACGAGAATTATATCATGACTTTGAAATTCTACAATAAAATAGAAACAGGGGGATCCCATTCATATGAAAGTGTTTTGAATTTTTTTAGTTCTGCTTTGTGTGGTAATTTTTTACTTTAGTGTAGGTTTTTTATGTACATACATACTTTGCCCATTTTAAACGTTTTATAATTCGGTTGATATTTAAGACCCATATTATTGACTGTTAATTAAATGAATAATAGACTATTTCAGACTTTGAGCTTACTAATTCAGGTAGTTGCACAGAAAGTAGCAAATGTAAAGTCTACTTTTAAATACAATTACATCTGATATGTTGTCTAATATTGATATGATTCTAATCTTTAATTGTCAATGCGATTGTGAAAAACATTAGAAATTATTATACAAAAATTATACAAAAACAATGCGTTAGCCACCTGTTGCTCATTTATTTGTGATCTACTGCTTGTATTATTCATCATATAAAGTTACAATTTTTTAATGGAATATATTTAAATTTTACTTAAAACAAAGGAATCTTTCATTAAATCAGGGAAAATTTTACTCAGCGAAATTTAATCATTTTACAAATCAATGAAAAGGAAACTTGCGTCAAATCAGTAAAGGAATTCTTCATTAAAAATAAGGAAATTTTCATCAAAAGTCAAAAAATTTCATTGTATTTAGTCAATAATAATGAAGTGTATTACGTAAGTAATTATTTATATATTAGGGCTTTAGTAGCTCTGACGAATAATTAGCGACGCAAAACTAGTCTAAAGTGCCAGATATGATATTTTCTTTGCAAGGAAAACCTGAATTCCATATAGGTAAGAGGTAAAGTAGGTATATGATATAGCTATGGTGTGTATTTTGCTTTCAATAGTGGTGCTGAAAATTTATTAGCTGAAGATTGGACGGTGTTACGACACCCTTATCGTACAGTACGTTAATTTGATGCTGTTAAGTCAAAAAAAGTTTGACCAAAAAATGTTTTATAATTTATTCATTAAATTCTTCAACTTATCATTTAGACCATAAAGTTTTTCATGAACATGTTAACATTTTTTCTCTACTGGAAATTTTATGTAAAAAGTACTGTATATTTTACAAAATGAACAAGAAACATTAATATGACTCGACACTTTATTGTGACCTTACAACAGAACTGTTTCATAATTGATGACTTTATATTTGAATGCCTTAAAACTGTTAAAACCTAATGTATTTCAACAAATGGCTTGACTTCTACTGCCTCTGGAAAATGTTGTACGCAGTTTCAGGGTCTATTTGTCTTAGTTTCTTGTTAGTTCAGCGGAATAAATTATACTGAAGAAGTCCGAAGTGAATTAGTGTACAGAATATCCTGTCAGTAATAAGTAATTAACATAATATATATTATTAAACTGCCTGTCCAGGTAGTTGTATCTTGCCAGTCTAAACCAATTGATGCTTTTGTAATCCTATACACTTGCATGAGTGCTACATTAAATTTTTCTTATTTAATGTGGCTTTACTTTGTGATGTCGCTACATTCCTTTATTTTAATGCAACACGTTATTTCCTTTGTTTTAACGTCAGTTTCCTTTTATTTAAGGCCCAATTTTTGATCGCAGATTTCCTTTCTTTTAATGAAGGAATTTTGTTGATGTTGGATTCCTTTGTTTTAAGGATAGATTAATTGACACCCTTTTTTAATTCTGCATGTCCTATATGAATTATTATAGCATCTTCGAAATTATTGAAATAATATTTATTGGTCTCGTGTTTTACATTAATTCATTTTCAGTGGTATTAAATTTCAAGTATGAACACCACATCACTAATTCCATCCACGTATAGCCATTTAAGAATGTGATTTATGACTCCTTTTAATAAAAGCCGCCTACTTAGCTAAGTAAATTTATAATTTTACCCTTCGGTATGACAATAAATTTTAAATAATTGCACCATTTTTTAGAATATTCTGCATTCGTTTTTCGTTTGAATGCTGTTTCCAATAATGTGAAAAGAATTAGTTGATTTAATGCCAGTTTATTATATACCCATTCATCAACAAATTCATTATGTATATAATAATAATTCAGTAAAGAACATAAAAACCAAGTGTGATTACACTGTAGCAGATTTTATTTAAAAATCGAAATTGCATTTATATAAAAAACATAAATATCAGTACTTATTTTCCTCTCCATCAACCTCGCCACCGAAACACAGGATTACGAGATACTGTGATTCCCACATTTGGACGATAATATGCGGGACGAGAATACACGGGACGAGAATATACGGGACGAGAATATGCCGGGCGAGAAAATACGGGACGAAAATATGAGGGACGATAATATGCAGGCCGCGAATATGCGGGACGAAAATATGTAGGACGCGTATATGCAGGGCGATAGTATGCGGGACGATAGTATCTTGCATAGCGTGAACTATTCGCTGTTTCCATATCCGTATCGTTTTGTGCTGGATTTGCTGCTAAATTTACTGTACTTTTTCTGGTCTCTGCGATAGGATTTCCATCTTCAACTTTAAACTCTTCATAGATAAAATTAGCTTCAGTATTGACCAATTCAGAAGATGATACTTTATCAGTTGTGGATGCTGACCCAAACTGCAGCGATTCAGTAGATGATTGAGATGAGCTTACCCTATTGCTGGATGAACTAACTATTAAAAGTAAAACCACGAAAATCAAGGATTTCACCCGAAAACGCTATAAAATGAAATAATAATATTCATTAAAAAATTATATGATTTAGTTTACAACTGTCAAATGTGCAAACGTATTTTTAAAAATATAATTACAGTTAGTATTATGTTTTGTAGCTTCAGGAAGCCAATTAATTGAGTAAATTGGAATTTTCTTTACCTGTAGATTTTTATGGAGTTGCATTTTAACTGTAAAGAAGAGACAACTGACAATGGGTTGTGTTTTCAGGCCAGGCGTATACTAAGGTCAAGGATTTGCCTAAGATGCTGTTTAAATACGAAATAAACTACTAAAACTTAAGTATGAGAATAAATTATACTATGTAATGTTTACAACTTGCAACGAGGTGCAAGCAAGTGCATGACCGCTTTAGAGTTATTTATAATGATATTTAGGTATCGCTATTGCTCTATGGTTTTTGGAGTTGTCTAATATGTATATGTAATTACTAGCAAGTAGAGAGACATAAAATTAACATGAATAGTTCATTACTTTTCTGAGGATGTTTGACCATGATGCACAAAATATTGGGTCTAAGTATTTATGGAGTACCAGTATGGACTATAGTAGTATGAACATGAATATTCCTTAAATAAGATGTTTATTTTTAAATATACCTAGCATGAGATGAGATTTACAGTAATGATTCGAGAAAAAACTTCTTCACAGTTTCATAGAAAGTAGAATGCAAATTACCACAAGCAAACGGTTTATATTATATTTTTAGGTATACCGATTTGAATCATGATATACATTGTTAATAGAATACAGTTACTGAACATTTTTCTGGTAATTCAATTATTTTTATCAAGCCAGAGATAAAATCGAAGCGTTGCAAATTGTTTCGTGATAGTCAAAATTGTGAGTGAATTTTCATGCTTCAGGCTTCAATAGGACCGTTTACCAAATACCTGTCTCAATTTTCGAAGTGTTTGACAACGAATTATGGTCAAATTAAATGCTTTGTTCATGTGTGTCAAGATTTTACGAGAGTGACGCCAACAGTTTCCAGTAACATTGCCCAATCATACGTGTATCGAAAGTAGTATTTTTGCACACTAATAAATTCATTGTTATTTGGAAATCAAATGTATTAAGTGTCAATTTATAACAGTTGATGAATTTTGTTTATACTAACAATTGTTAAGGTAATTTTTAATGTCAATGATCATGCGTGCGATTGAACATTATGTAGCTATATAGTTACCATTTACCGAAAAATTTAATTGAAATAATCATTGCCGACAATAAAACAAAAGTGACTACCATAGTCGTTTGTAGTTGGGGTAATAAGTTGTATATGTTATAATTTATTAAATTTTTGACATGGGATCATAATACAATTGATTATTTACTGCACTGATTTAATGATATAAAGGATCACATGTCATAGAGATTCAATTTCATTTGAAAGCGGATCCGCAACAATCAAAGCCAGCTCACCAGAATTTTCTAATACAAAACAAAAAAGAAATACAATTAATATTTACTTAGATAATATGTGCACTGGAAATAGTCAAGTGTTTTGGATTGAAATAATTCTAATTCATTGCATGAAATGCAAAATCGTTATCTGTGTTTATTAAACATACCTCTTTCATTAATCCAGCTCTCTGGAGTAGCCTGCGAATGTTGAAAAATGCTGCTCATTTCATTTCTTCAAGAATAGGTCTTTTATACTCTGGCGGATAATCCTCCAATCCTTGCAAGTATACTTCGGGCTCCATTATAGCCTTGTAATGTTCCCAACGGTGAACCAATATTTCGTTCAAAGGAATGTTCTTTGGGTGTTTGCACAACAGACATTTAAACATTTTCCCCGCAGTGATGTTGGTGTCAGGCTCAGCACGATCTTTCTTGTCTTCACTTTCTTCCTCGTCGTTTTCAAGTTGTTTCTCATTTACAGCAGCAGAGCTTGGCAAGTTATCATCCAATACTCGTTTTTCTTTGTCTTCTGCCTTGCTCCCAACGCCACATAAGATTCCATTGTCTTCTTCTTTCGAAACTGCCACGGATTCCAGACTATTACTTGCAGAAATCCCTGAATTGTCCACTCCGACCGAATAAATATGGTAAGGTTCCATTGTAGCAAAACCTAGACGCAGGTTAGTGTCGTAAAAAATAGCTCAGCTCTGAAAATTAAAAACAAAAACATCAACAATATAGCATTCACAAAGACCTTTTCCTGAAGCCTATGTTTGCGCGCTCGCTCTTTTGAGCCGCACAATACCGCTCAATTCCCTTCGATGGCTCAGTCTTCTTCTCATTTATATAATGTCTCGTTTCACTTCTCGTAGGAACATTCACTTTAAAGTGTGACAACGTATCACTATCGTTTCTTTCAAACGTCAAACCTATTATGTTGTTTATGTCTTGTCTTTAATCAAGGAAAACATATACTCACAATGTTTTACTCCAATGTTCATTTCAATGCTTTATTCTGTCAGTGGGACTGACTGTGAACACCATCTGGCTGTAGTGTCCATGTCAAAGTTATAACTAATATCTGGGGCTGACTGATAATAACATTTAGTACCAATGTTGTGCTCAAATGTCGATGTCAATGGTATAACTAATATGTGGGGCTGACTGAGAATAACATTTAGTCGCAATGTTGTGCTCAAATGTCGATGTCAATGGTATAACTAATCTGCGGGGCTGACTGAGAATAACATTTAGTCGCAATGTTATGTTAAAATGTTCATGTCAATGTTATACTTCGTCTATATTCCGGTGTAGTGTCGAGTTTTATGTTTGACTTTGTGAAATATTAGGAGTAAAACCTCTATGATTGAATAGCACGGACTATCCCACTATGGTGTTTTGATTAGTGTGATGCACTGTCTACTATTAACGACAACTTCCAAAATATGATCTACCTAGCTAACTTGTACAGAAACACAGTTGAGAATGAAGAAGCACAACCAAGTAAGAAACTTAACAAAGTGTTATTCTTTTAAATTTCAATCACTGTAATATTTTTACTGATTTAATTCAAACTATTAAAATACACACAGATTTACACTTATGGAGCACACACGAAAATACGTCCGAACTCGACGAGCTCTAGAGATTAACTGACTAAAAATTCATTTCACATATACAATAGATATTTCGTACAAATTAAAAACACACAAATACGTAAAATACAGCTAATCCAAACGTATCAATCGAGTTAACCACCAATTAATATTCCTATTCCACTACTATTTGGACACACTCCTGTATGAGTCGCCCAATAACGCTACAATCCTCCTCGACAACTCAGCGTTTTCCATCTCACCTAAACTCTATTCTACACCTCTCGAAGGACCAGTCACTTTTAACGTGTGACAACGTATCACTCACAATTCTTTCAAAGTCCAACCTATTATGTTGTTTATATCTTCTCTCTAAGCCAGAATAACATTTAATCACAATGTTTAACGCAATGTTCATGTTAATGTTTTACTTTATGTTTTACTATGTCGGAGGGTCTGACGGGAATAACAATTAGTCGTAATTTTCAATGTTATGCTAAACTAAATGCTTAACTTTGTCCAGGGTCGACTGAGAATAACATGGAGTCGCAATGTTCAATGTTATGCTAAACTTAATGTTCAACTTCAATGTTTTGCTTCGTCCAGGGGTCGACGGAGAATAACATTGAGTCGCAATGTTCAATGTTATGCTAAACTAAATGCTTAACTTTGTCCAGGGTCGACTGAGAATAACATGGAGTCGCAATGTTCAATGTTATGCTAAACTTAATGCTTAACTTTGGCAAGGGTCGACTGAGAATAACATGGAGTCGCAATGTTCAATGTTATGCTAAACTTAATGTTCAACTTCAATGTTTTGCTTCGTCCAAGGGTCGACGGAGAATAACATTGAGTCGTAATGTTCAATGTTATGCTTAACTTAATGTTTAACTTTGCCCAGGAATCGACGGAGAATAACATTGAGTCGCAGTGTTCAATGTTTTGCTCAACTTAATGTTTAACTTTGTCCAGGGCTCGACTGAGAATAACATTAAGTCGCAATGTTCAATGTTATGCTAAACCAAATGTTTAACTTTGTCCAGGGCCGACTGGGAATAACATTGAGTTGCAATGTTCAATGTTATGCTAAACCAAATGTTTAATTTCAATGTTTTGCTTCGTCCAGGGGTCGACAGAGAATAACATTGAGTCGCAATGTTATGCTTAACTTAATGTTCAACTTGATGTTATGCTCTGTGTGAGGTCGACTGAGGAAAACATTCAGTTTCAATGTTCAATGTAACGGTCTTCTCAATGTTTTACTCAATGTGATGCTCTGATGCAGATGCACTGTCTAACACTAGCGACAACTACTAAGATATACTCCACCTAGTGAACTGGTGCAGAAAGACGGCACGGGTGAGAATCAAGAAGCACAACCAAATAAAAAACTGAACACCAAACACATTTTCTTTTTAATTTTACTTTTTCAAACTTTCACACAGATTTATATCACGGAGCACACACAAAAATATGTCCGAACTCGAATAGTAAACTATGACATTAACGGCCAATCCTATTTCCCAATAATAGTAAAACATCAACAAATTCAATAATACAATGTTTTTACTCACTATACTATAACATTGAATCTATTCAAATCATTATAACATTAAAATTCTACAATAGCATTAGAACTATTTACAAAACTCGGGTTCTCCACCTAAACAGACCAATTGGTAGCGTCTAGGTTCGATTGTGCCGCAACAATAATAGTAAAACATCAAGAAATTATATTTGGACGCACTCTACTATGAGCCGTACAATAACGTTGTTATTCTCTTCGATAACACAGACTTCTTTTTTACTCATTTCTATACTATCTATCTACTTTTCGAAGGACCAGCCGCTTTAACGTGCGACAACGTATCACTATTATCGTCCAACAATTCTCAGTTCAAACACTATGCCCAAACCAACTGGGAAACGATTATTGGTGCCCTATCTTGGTTTCTATATGTGCCTCGGATGAGACACAACTCCCAAAACCGAATCGGGAACTATGATTGGTGTTTATATTGGGATCAATGGGTGCCTCTGATCAAACACAACTACCAAATCACCTCGGGAACTGTGATGAGAGTTCAATCTTGGGTTCTATGTGTGCCACTCGTAGAACACAATTTACAAATCTGTCTGGGAACGATGATTCGGTTTCTATATGGGTTTTTATGTCCTTTGCCTATTTATGCAACACGGATCCCCAGACAACTAGGGAAGTACCACTTGAGATCTATATGGGGTTTGACACTGGCCCAAGATAGAACACTAATCCCACTTTTATCGGGAACAATCACTCGACATCTATCTTGGGAACGGTGGGTTACTACGATCGAACACAAATGCCAAACTAGGTTGGGGACTATCACTTGGTGTTTATCTGGGGTTTTTTTGTGCCTACTATTAATCACCAATCCCAATTCAGTTGGGAACTATCTTTCGAGTTTGATCTTGGGTTTTATACCTGACTATTATAAAACACAAACCCCAAACAAAAGTCAATGATGATGGTATTTATCTTTGTGTGTATGCCAATGTACTGACATGTGTATGAGAATCGAAGATAAAATACGAAAACCGAGAAATGAATATGGGATTTATCCTTCACCTTTCACAGTCACGCAAATTTAATTCAAACTATTAAAAATATTCACAGACAAAATGGGCAGAGTTCCGGTCCTCACTGCTCGGAATCTGAATTCCAACTAACTACAATTAAAAAAAACACTTGTATTTTTACTTTTTCAGATTTTATCCTGTACAGTTTAAAGTATATTATTATCAACATCAAACCCAAATACATCAACATCAAACCCAAATACATCAACATCAAACCAAAATACATCAACACAAAGTATTTACAAACTTGGGTCGTCCACCTAAACAGACCCCTCGATGGAACTTGGTTCAGGTTGCGTCGTAACAAATTCAATAATAAAATGTTTTACCTTCACTATGCTATAATAATAAATCTAGTCAAAGTACTATATACTAAACTCATTTAACATACCCAACACATTTAAACTAAACTCAAACACACAAACTAAACTCATGTCTAATTAAATGAAAAGAAAACACATTTAAACTAAACATAAATACTGTAACACATGAAATAATATCATAATGATGTATTTGAATGTATGTTGTATGGGGGCAATTGTACTTGCTTAATCTGAAATTGCAAGGGCCGACGGCCGGAATAAGCAGTAAAATAAATAGTCAAAGTACTATTACATTAACATTCTTCAGTAACATTAGAACTATTTACAAAAAACCCGGATTCTCCACCTAAACAGACTCACTAGTAGCGCTTAGGTTTAATTGGGCCGCAACATAGCTGTAAAAGTATTACGGATAATAGGAACACAAAGACCAATAAAGTATCCAGAATAGTTTCCATAATGAATATCCGGGATGTATCTGATATGCATAATGGAAAATGGGAATTTGCAATATAATATACCTTCCATAATTAGTTTCCATAATGCTGTCCGAATTGTATCTGATATACACAATAGAAAATGGAAATTAACAATTTAATATACTTTCCATGACAGTTTCCATGTTGATTGGCCGAAATGTATCTGATATGTATAATGGAAAATCGAAGTTAGTACTCTAATATATTTTCCATAATAGATTCCATAATGTTGTTCGAAATGTATATGATATACATAATGGAAACTTTCGGTCCAATATACCTTCCAATGTAAGTAAACTATTAGCCGTCTCATAAGGTATGGAAATAAGCTCATAATTAAAAATCCCTTCATCCAGTCGGATGGTGTCTCTCTGCAAAAATATGAAAATCTGCGTATGAAATTTCATCTGACTGGCTGAAGCCATTTTCAGTTATGAGCTTTTTTCCGTTTCCGTGTTATGGCAACGGTTTACCTACATTGATACCTTCCATAGTAGTTTCCATATTGAATGTCCGAAATGTATCTGGTATGCATAATGTACACTGTAAATTAATAATCTTTCCATAATAGTTTACATAATGTTGTCCGAAAAAGTCTCACTTTGTATTATTGTGCGTATTGGAAACGAAATCCTAGAATGGTTTTTAATTTGTATCGATGTCTTGTTCTTGCTTCGTGTAATGCTATGCTGTATCACATTGAAATCATGAACCTTTTCATTGAATTATAAATCTTCAATTGTAGAATCAATTTCACTGGAGTCATTTTAATCCCAAAAGCGCGATGAAAATATTAATAAACGTGATAGCGCGTTCATAATAATTGTAATATGCAATACAGGTTACATACTCTTATTAGTAGAAAAACGAAAAAGCCAGAATATCGCAGAAAATGACGTAATTACTAATTACTCAAATTCGTCTCTCTTTGTAGCGCCATCAACGGTCTAATATACCCTAAATCAATACTATATAAATCAATCATGTGGATGCAAAGAATTGTTTTCACAATGTTTATCAACTACAGTAACATATATACTTGTTTTTATTCCAATGTTAATTAGGTGTCTTCATGCTCTCAATAAGATTTATAAATGTATTTTATAAGCGTTTAATATACGTACACAAACTAGACACATACATCACAGATTAGATAAATCTTATATGACGTATTTGCTTTCAAATTAGACATATACTATTAGTATAAACTAAACGCAATAATATCTGTTATAATCATAGGGTAACGTTTACGTAAATGGATACTACTTTTAACATGATATGAAGTGACTGATTAGCTGCAAGAAGTATATTATATATTTGTTTGTGCAATGATATACCTAACTATTGTAACTATAGAGTAAGTTAGCATGCGGTATTATGTATGCAGGGTGCCATTTTGAAAATAAGGAGCATGCAGTACCGCATGAGATTCTCCACAGAAAACTTGAGTTGTTGCCAAACTACCTACTATAAAACCGTAATGTAAAAGTGAAATATCGAATCAATTCCCATTAAGTTTCATAATCGAAACTTTTTGGGCTACACGATTGTCAAAAACTGATTTTTACGGTAAATTAATAAAATACATAAGATATAAAATAAATAGTTATACTGGGAGTGCTGTCTGTAAAATGACAGAAATATATAACAATTACCATTAGTACATGAGAGAATTATTTATTCTTTCTTAATATTACTAGTGATTTTGAAAAATTCACAAAATTTCCTGATTGATAATTTTAGTGAATCTTTTTTTCAGTTTGTTTTCAACAAAGATGGGTTGAGGAGAATTCAAAACTCATATCTGATGGTGGTTACCCGAATCCGATATAATATGACTACTATATGTATCTGCAAAATATAAAAGAAAATGGCATATAAAAATATAAATAGTGTAGCAACAATTCATAGAACCAATTTGAAGTAAAGATTTAATGCTTTCCGCTGAATATTGGCTCATCAAGAAGATACCGACAATGACAAACTTTTACAAGCTCTCATCTCAAACGTACAACACGTCGTAAGTGATCAATCAGCATTAATATTAATTCTTGTTATTATTTCATAATATCAATAGCTTTTTTGTGACATTTACAAGATTGTGCAATTTCAAATTCAATTGATGATTTCTCTTATAGATTTTTATTTATTTAGGATAATACGGCCGAAGTGGCAGAATTTCATATCAAGGGAAGGATGCGTGAAAACTCGATGTGCAGAATAATTTTTCATTATTGACAAAACATTTTTTATTGTCTTTTTAAATCTAATTCGCTTCTTCCCTGATTCGCATTATTGTATTATATAATTGGAGGGCATGTAGCGTCAGAGGATACTTTGATACTTAAATTTAATTTCTATTTTACTTCCTCATAAACTTCAAACTTACATTTTACTTTTGACAAAATGGCAAAGGTTAAATAGGTCATTCACTAAAAATTTATCAATCAATTCTCTTCAGGCTGCAAAGAATACCACATACCTTTTCTAATTTTAGTTATACAATGGTAAGGGTATGTGGTATTGCAAATATCCCGTGTACTAGGTAATCGGGAACAAACTATAGTTATGTACATCCACTTATTGAGTTACTTTTACTCGATCTAATGAAACTGAAATTGAACATTAATTTTCCAATTTATTGAGATTAAGTGGAATAAGGTGAGTTATGTTGGTTGATTCCAACTGAATTCTTTTAATATCCAAAATGTGCTTCAACCAGAATTTTAGTTCTTTCAGTTGAGAATCAGATGTTGCCAACTGTAGTCGACGAACAAATTGAAATGAGTTGCCTTTCATTGTCGGAAATAGTATTGTATTGCTTCAACACAATATTACTTCGGGCAACGAAAGGCAAATCACTGTGAGTTTTTAGCTTATGTTATAATTATTTATCCCCTTTTTTTCTAAGTGCTAAAAATAATATTAATATTCTTTGGATTGGATCGAAGATTGACCGCTATTATTCTAATTGACGATTACAAATTTATATCTGCCCTCAAATAAAAAATCTGATAAAGAATTAAGGCTGCTATATCATAACAATTTAAATTAAATAGTAATGCCATTTGTAAAGTAATTATACCCAATTCCGACATCTCAATACAACTAAAATATTACAAGTAATACAAGGCCGAGTAAATTAACCCAAGTTAAAATATTTAATTTAAATCTTTCTTTGAGTTAGAAAAAACTTTATTATAAAGTATTGGCGATTCAAACAAAAATTAACAAAAAATTAAAAAATCATCCATGAAGTCGCAAAAATTAAACTGGTAACCAAAGTTGAATTACTAAAATTTCAAATTGTTCATCAATCGCATTTGGCGACGTACGATCGCCATCTTTACTGCAAGAAATAAAATAAAATTGGGACATATTATGATCTTGGAAATAGATGGTACACCAATCACATTTCTCTTCTTAATCCACTCAATGTCAATAAATTAGAAATTAATTTCGATAGTTTTCAAACTTCTCCATGACACAATCTTAATTGTTTTATTCATTAAAATATAGTTCAAATTGGAAATTAAAAAATTAGATTTAGTTTTAAGAATAAAGCGTTTATGAAACTTGTTTGTACACAAAAAATTAGTAAACAAATAAAGTTATTACTGTGGATTTGACGTGCACATATTTTTGGAAATATAACTGGACAAAGCATCTTAAAAGCGTAGAAGCTTTTGCGTTAAAATATCAGTATTATGAACATCGGCTATGCATCTGATTATGAACTAATAATAGTATTATCTGGTACTTTAATTTGTAGGTATTTCTGTTTATTTCATCTTGGCAAAATCGAGATTGCAAATACATTTATACTGTCAATACTGTCAAAAGCTGTAATTATGCAATTTTACAGTGACAGACGACAGGCAGAACACGAAATAACATAAAGTTTGCGAATTGTAACCATCGAATGAAATTTAGCATGCTGTATTCTACAATTTATGTTTAACGAAAGCAGGCCGTTTCTACGCATGCTATTATTACAATACAATATATATTTCAATGTATCCCTTTATGATACAACGTGTATACAAGTTGTATCATAATATTAATATTTCTACTGATAAGAAGCTAGAAGCTAGAATATTGGATAAGCAAGGCATTACTACCCCTAATTTTCTTCATAAAATGGAACAATAAAGTGCACTGGGTACAGAAATATGCAATTTTATATGAGAAAAGTAAAATTTTATCTGTTTCTTTCCAAATTAGAACTATATACACAAAATAATCTCATCGTCCAGCTTATGGTCATTTCACTATGTATATATTAAGTCAAATTTTGCATGAATTTTAGCACATACTTAGTAATTTACTTTTACGATTTTAATTACATGTACATATTTTCTAGTATTAGGGACATACATACAAGTCCGAAGTTTGCTAGTAACACAAGTAAGGAAACACCGAAAGAAATTAAGCACTGTAAAAAATGAGAAACAAATACTACATTAAAAAACACAATTGTTACTTGAAAAATTAAGCTTATTTTGAATTGTAAATTACAATTAGCATCATATTATAAATTGAAATATCAGGGATTTAAGTAACATAATGGAGTGGGATTTTCTCACTTCTACACAATTGTAGTATTAATGTAACTGTAATCATTTAAACATGTATATGTAACGGAATAATATGCTGAATGGTAGGGCGGTTGGCCAAAAGCACTAATAAACTAAAATATAGTTAACAGCTTATCAAAATTTACAGGCTACCTACTACAGACAACCAATTAACATTTATTTGAAGTCAAATGCCACCGATACATGCTCTCTGCTCAGTTTTTAATTATTAAGTATTCGTTGAAGGTTCACAATAGCCTCAGTAGCGGATTTACTCCAATGATTCTGCATATTCAATACTAGATAAATTAAATGCAAAGTAAAGTAGAGTTGCATGATTTCAGACTGAAAATTTATTTAAAACATAAAGTTCAAAAATTTAACCGTTATAGAAGGTTGTGTATTAACTTTGCGTGTTTTTTCGTCTGTATACACAAAAATTTAAAAACTGCGAAATTAATAAGAGGAAGTGAGCCGTCGTGGATGCTCCACAGCGATGACACAGACACAACACCATGAAACAGTTGAATACCAAAAACGCATTGCAGAAATAAATATTTACATTTTTTTCATCCTGCGCCCATCATTTCTATGAATTAAATTCCACAAAAATGTAAATTTAATATCAGAGACCTATGTTTTGGAAAACATGTTACTTGGGTTCAGCAATTTCGATGGCGTAAGCGGTGGCGAGTTTAGTGTACTGAGACACCTGTTCAAAACTGACTGTTGCCAGTGTGTCTTTAATTGTATGCATGTAAGGACTTAAGACGGGGGACATTGCACCGGCTGCAGGAACACCTAGTCGATTCCAGGAAACGTGATCGGAGCACGGATAGCCACAATTTGAGCTGGTCGAAACAAGATTGAGATAGCTCCGAATAATCTTCCTGAGTAGATGGTTAAGGCTAGCATTTGTATAATCAGCGAGTAATGAGATTTTGGTGTTCCCGGGTCTGTAGTAACCAACCACATCGACGTTGAACATGGTTACTACTTTTGTTTTGAGTCTTATGTATGTTTCAGCAATATCTTGGGACCCTAAGCGACCAGCCTCTTCACCCGCATACCAATGAAATTCAATAGATCGCTTAGGATTAAAACCGCTCAGAATGAGTGCACGGAATGCTTCAAGTAAAGCTGCGCTTCCACTTGCATTATCGTCAGCCCCTAAGAAAATAAAACAGAAAAATAATTTTCATGCATCTAGAAAATCGATCAATAAAATTGAATCTTTGGTATATACAGTTCTTATGTAATAAACATTTCTATTAAATTCTATTAATTCCATTAAACGGTATTACTTTCTACCCAGTTCAAAAACTGAAAAAGTGAAATGTAAAAATATCCATTAAATATTATGCAATTCATTTGATTTTTTTTTGAAAACTTGAAAAGTAATTCACTTATTTGTATGTTTTGAAAACAAAAAACTTGATATCGATCGCTGGAGCTTACCCGGTGCTGCCGGTGCTGGATCATTGACTCCTCCTGCACGTGAATCCAAATGGGCTCCTAGAACAACAACGTCATCAAGGAGTGAGGGGTCAGAACCATAAATACGGGCAATTACACTCGGTTGAGCAAATGAGTGATCAAATTGCCATGCTGTAGCTTCGGATTTATTGACTCTGTCTCTTGTAATGTTTTGCAGTTGATTTAAAAGCCAATTGGAAGCATTAACTCCATAACTTGAGCGATAATGACGGTTATGGAAACTGCTGAATTGAACCATAAATTCTTTAATTCTGAAAATGCTGACTTCGGTTAATGAATGCATTACGCTTTTCCCAAACCGCAAAAATTGCGGAAGTGCTGCAAAAATAAATTGTTCATTAATGTTATGAAACCTCCAAAGCAAAGCAATAAATTTAAGTTTCCATTTAATGAGCCAGTTCCAAATACAGTTCCACATCCGAAATAGTATGGCAAAAAAGTAAAAGTAGAATTTACTGATGACCATCATCCTTCTCTATAATGCAATCCACACACCTTGAACACATACTGTGAACCAGGGATGTAATATGTTTGGAAACCTGCCTGTCAGGTTTCCAGGGAAATCAAAAAATTTAGCCCCGCCCCCGAAGGGGGCGGGACTAAATTAGGGAAATGGAGTGAAAAGGCGGGGATAAATTGGGGAAATCGGAAAAATCGATGGCTCCGACCCCGAAGGGGGCGGAGCCATCGATTTTTCAGCAAGCCCCGCCGTAAAGGGGGAGGAGCTTGTTTGGGGAAATGGAATCCAGACAAGCCCCGCCCCCGAAGGGGGCGGGGCGTTTTCAGGGAAATTTTTCGAGTTCCATCCCTGCGTGAACAGTGCACCGGGCATTGAATATTTTGAATGTTTCCATTTGATAATTATATAATATAATTATATGTACTTAATTTGGTAAAACGACTATGGGCTTGACTTACTCCAGTAGCTAATTTGATTACTGAGATTTATTAGTAATTAATTTAAATCCCATAATATGTACAAGGCGCGTGGATCGCGTAGAGGAGGATTAGTGCCATCAGTAAATTCTATTAACTAAATTGTATACCATTCAAACATTACTTCCAAAAAATGTGCAGTTTCGGAATTAATTTTAAGCACTATATACCTATTTACTTACGAAGCAAGCCTTGCTCAAATAATTCATCATCTGATGAACCAATAAACACAAAAATGTTATCAAACTGTTTACATATTGTATTTTCTTAATACTCTATTTACGCAGGTATTCGTTTATACATTAATTGTTTCATTATTTAACTGCTTTCAAAAATGTATGTCCATGTACCTACTTTTTATTGAAAAGACATACATTTTGTTGTAACAATATTTGCTGTAATAACGACATATTCAATTTTTGATGACAACAAATTCATTTTCAGGATTTGTGTTCCTTCCCTAATCAAACATTTTGTTTATATATTGTAATACAATGTATTTCATCTCTTCAAAATTGAATGAATCTAATTTAAGTGAACTGTGCCATGTTATTTTTGGCGTGAGCTATTTGTTATTCGGTTTCTGGAAAATTAAAATCTGAGCTCATAGATAAAATATTGGCATTCCCCTATAACAAATTATCTTCATCCTACCATATTTACTTCACTCTTAATTAAAACATAATGTTAGAAAATACTTGCCTTCTTTTTTCTCTGAATTTCTATTGCTGGTCGACTTTGCTTCATTCACATAACTAAAAATTGGAAAATGACCTTTCCCTGGAGTCGCAATAATTATCAATGCGAAAATAATAACTGTTATAATAATAATAATTATTATAATAATTGCGAACAAAATTGAATACAGGAGTTTCTTATCCATTTTGGCCAAAATTTGATATAAAAACGAAACAGAAGAAAATTGTGTCAAAAAATCAATTTGACCGTTGTTCATGTCCCATTATTTTTACAATACGCCGACAAGGGAAACGAAGAGAAAATGTGAAACTGAATCACGCAAAACAAAAACATTAAATTTAAAATGAGATTAAGCCGGTGTGTGATTTTTTGCGTTAAAGACAGAAGAACGATTGATTTCCTTAATTTATTACTCGCACTGTCACACAACTAACATTATATTAATATACTGCACTACCGAATGTATTGTAGACGGACGACGTAATAAATATGACCACATCTTATAATGAATAAATTATTATTTTATTAACATTGTATACCTACTTAATCAAAGCTAAGTTCATAAGCACACAATTATTTCCACATATTAAATGATCTTTAATCCTTGCATATGTATATGTTTACTGCTAATGTTAATCAAATAACGTTAATGATGACTCATTCGAGTCGACACCCGTTTAATATTACAATAAAATGCAATACACAGCACAATAACAACCAAATGTCCAAGTCATAACGTTCCTGGCAGCCGCGCTGGTGGAAATACCTCGTGATTCTGCGATCCAGGATACCCGGAAATTTTCGGCGAAGCAGAAAATTTCTTTGTTGAAACACAGGCAAAAATAACATTTTTCGAAAAACATTGCTTGCAAATTTTTGCAAATGCATTTTTTGACCAATAATTCGGGAAATGGTTTAGGTTATTGTGGAAATGTTTGTAAGATACCACAAAGAAAACGTTTTTTCCAGCAGCGGGCAGCTGAAATAAAATTATTCAAGCATAATCGTAATCTCATCTTTATATTATGTGACTGTTCTGACTTTACACAATCTTTGCTGACATAAACATGAAGTCTTTGTCCAAGGCTAAGAAAAACTCATTTTCACTTACCAAGTAGCAAATTGCATTTCCATCAGTACACCAGCTCGTTATGATTCATAATGCAGTAACTTGCTTACTGAAGGCTTAGCTTAGATTAAAACGTAGAAAATTTACTATTGAAAAAAACTTGACTAATCTGCCGCGACTGATAAGTTATTGTTCGTCAAACACTAAACCTCTAATTACTGATACATATAATAGATATACAAGTATCAATATTAATTACATGTATATCCAAATAGATGTGAATGACTATGGACTTCTTTATTTTATAGGCAAACCTCACAATCAGTAATATCATGACGGAAATGCTATATACATACCGTTTTATTCAGTCTATTTTCTCATTTGTTAGAATGGGAAAGGTTAGGTATCTGCATACAATAACATTTGCTAATGCTGACCTAAACACTACATAACGGAAATGAGTGAAAAGTAAAACGAATGAAATTTAGCCGCAGTGAAGAAGCAGCATTGTATTGTACAATAACATATTTGTACTTCGAATTAACACAAGTTCTTAACTTACTGATTACTTATTCTGATAAACAAACTTAAATTGTTGCTGAGTTGTCAGCTAGTAAATGCGAATGTTCACATGGACTCACGCAGTGGCGTAGAAACCACCGGGGCAGACGGGGCGAGTGCACTAGGGCGTCGGGGTCTGGGGGCGTCGGCGAGGTATAAGGGCGTTAGAGTCAAGAGGCGTCTGGGTCTGTGGGTGGCACTGAAAGTAAAAAAAAAAACTCACTCATTTTATTATCTTTTGTCGTGATAGTGTTACATAATACTTATATATGATTTTCCACGATCTGAGTAAGTTTCAAAAATTATTCTTACATAAGGTAAGCTGAAAACATACATCATGTGTTCAATCCTTTAATATACACGATTTCAATCACGTTATTCATGCAGCGCTGATAACCTTACTTTTACGGACTAAACGAATAATTTGAGAATAGAAATTCTTGTTTATTAGGCTGTTTATTTGTTTGCAATAACCGAACAATTTTATTCAAGTCATTCAATCATCATTTTTAGTTTTGCTGATCACTTGCTGGTAATAAAATTATGGAATCAATAAAGAGGAAGAGAATGAGCGGAGCTAATTGTCGTTGTGTAGCCAAAAATAAACGAGCAAAAATATTAGAAAATAGTTCAGACATATTAATTGGCACAGCTGAAGAATGTTTCCACTACGCTGGAAGAAAAAGAACTATTATCAGGATAAATGTTTGTAATTTAATAAATATGTCATCAAAACAAAACAAAAGTTCTCATTTTCTTTATACGTATTTTATAAATACCAAAATACCCCTTTTATTATAGTAAACTCAACTGATGTTCAAACAACATTATTTGAGATAAATAATTATTATATAAAAAATTATTTGAGAAACTGTATGAGCCAGGGTCGGTTAAGCGATTTGTTCATTTTAAATTTTGAAAGGTAAAAGGCAGATGAACTTGATGTTAAAGAAATTATACAAATATTTAACTCGATCAAAGTCAGAAAAATGAGCAAATAACTTAGTTTATCAGAGTAATAACGATCTGACATACATAAAATGCACAATTAGTTTTTACTTGATTGTATTTTATAACCGTCGAAGTATTTAATAACCATTCATTGATTGTGCAATCCATTTAACGTGTAATTGATTTTATTGTAGCTTATAAATTGAAGGTTTCGGATTATTCGTTGTTATTTTCAGAAAATAAATTATTGCTTTCAGGTAAGCACACTTAAAAGTTAAATAAACTGTTAAACTGTTGTTTAATTACAAATTTTTATGTAGTTAGCAAAAGAAAATGTATTTATTTGTAAGGGTAAATGTAAATGTTTCATAAATATTACGTTTTAGTTGTTGCATTGAAATTGCATTAATACATTATTTTCATAATTTATTTTATATCGCTTCTAGGCTAACGTAGAATGGATTAAAACTTAATACCTTTCTAAGTAAATTCTAGTTAAGAAATTGATTCAGGGGGACAACAAATACCAATTTCCAGAGTATTATGAACGTTTCCGCGTAGCATACAATTTTTTCATTTCATTGCTTTATTTTGGAAGCGAAAAATTACTAAAATATTACGGGGAAAGGGTTAATGACTTTTGCATTTCTATCTTTCTCACTTGGACTTTTCTTGAATGTTTGTTTTGTACAGCTCGTCTGTACTTGTAACACAGGGGCGTAAATGAGGCACGTTGCCCCGGGGCGTCAGGGTGGCAAGCTACGCCGCTGGACTACTCACGTATCTCAGCAATTAATTAATATAAAATATTAAAACATGAAGGTGTATTTGTTAGCAATGCATAACTCATGATAATGTATATTATTACCAATTTGGAACACTTAATATAAACTATTAAACAATACATTTAAATGTATCTTTAATTTTAGAACTTTATTTTTTTGGTATTTTACGATTTTGTTATCATCTGTTTGAATAATTTCCTGTGTTGAAATTTATTTACAGTGACCCCATGGTGTTTCTTAAGAGATTATGACCCTTAATCATTATTGGTCTATAATATTAAAATATTCCACTTGGACAGAACAGTTGGCGTAGAATCACAAATCTGTGAATGAAAGTTTTGCTTTTATGATTTTCCTCAAATGTATTCCTCCTCGGGGACAAATGATTTGCATTGCATACTTTATACATTAAATTATGACCATTTTCAAGAAAAATTATTGCTACTTCATCCATTTTAATTTTTTGATTTTGATGATTGTGACACT
>JABASD010002377.1:0-27425 GCA_019776165.1 Pogonognathellus flavescens
AAAAAATTTCAGCATTAAATACCAAGTACTTCTCAAAATATTAGCTTTTTCCCAACCGAGGCATTTTCCCAACCGAGGTGAGTCTCCCCTATAGAACAGTGGACCAAATACATTGACAAAATACCATCAAAATACTTCTACATCGCCTTATTGTATTTTGTATTTTGAAGAAACATTTTTCAAAATGTATTTTGATTATTTTGACTGTCAAAATTGTGTTTAAAATACAAATACAAACACAGAAATACGTAAATAAAAAGGTTTTGAGGTTCCAAAGTATTTTGTATTTTCATCCAAAGTACAGCTCTGATGTAGAAGCAGACATTGTTGAGGAAAATGTTCAACACTCATAATCAGTAAAAATGATCTCTTTCATTCTTTACACGGTTCCTTTGCATGTTCCTCAGAAGTTTGACAATTATTAATTTAGTGTATTAAACAGGAAAATGTGTTTTTTTCTCAGGCTTGTTCATGTTTTGAGTTTGAAGTTTGGAAAGGTGATTTTGTTTTGTTAGGTTTATTTTGGGTGGAGAATAAGTTAGGTGTAGTTACGTGAGTAATATTTGTTTGGGTTTTGCACAGGTGACGTTAAAGATGAAAGGTCAAGACATGGGAACGACACGCTGCTGCATTTTCCCAGCTCAAGTGTTTTTCGTTTTGTCAAAAATTAATGAGACTGGGAACTACACGATCGTGTACCGAAGTGAAGCTGTTCCCGTGACGGGAGAAAATGTGATCTGGATGCCTGCAACTCTCTCCATGAGAAGTCTCTGTAACGGTGATAAAGACAGAGGACTTCAAATTCAGTTCTTCCAAGTCGGCTTTAATGGCTACCACTCCTCCCTTGGATTCCTCTACACAACTGTCAACAAACTCAAAGCACTCGGCAGCAGTTGTGACAGCGACAACGGCGGAGGAGAACCCATCCGACTCGTCGGCAAAAACGGAACGGTAAGTTCTCTCTCCTTTCTCCCGCTAAACATCTCCGCTCTCCTTAAACATCTCCGCTCTCCTTTCACACAGACACGCTCCACCATCTTCGCTAAACTCATTTTTCTTTCAGTATAATTATCTTCTGTTGCGTTCAGTGCAACTTAATGGACTCCGCGTGTAATGTGAAAGCAACAAAGGAGAAGCAAACATGTGTGCAAATTCTGCAAATACTCTTCACTACTCTTCTGCTTACTTTTTATGTGCCAATGTCACGCAAGCCCGTGCACATTACTTCTTGAACATTACCATAGAACTGCAATGAACGTTAGAATGCATCTTAAAAGTTGCTCCCAAATTAAATTTTTCTTTCTTCTGTCTCAAAATGCAACAATCATGAATATGTGATTTGTAGTTCCCAAATACACAGAGCAAAGATGTTCGTAGTCAGATGTGACGATAATAGCACATCAAAAGTGCAGTCATCTCCCAGAATGGGGAAATAAAAGACGAGAATAAAGAGAATGTAAAATCAGGTTAGTATATACCGTGTGGAGGGAATGGGATGAAAACATGTGTGGACAGTCAGTCCCCTTTTCTCTTAGCTATTTTTGGAATGTGGTAAGACTGAAAAGCCGAAGGTCAGAATCTGAAGGGATAAGAGACAGCAAAGCTACATTTTGATGTGTAGCTAAGATTGTAAGATGCAAGTTGGTTTTGAATATTAGGATATATATGGGAAGTTTATGCAGCTGTGAAAAAATCCATTGTTTCTTGAACTAAAGAAAAGACAACAGAGCGGGTGAAATGGATTTGAAGAGGAGGCTGGAGAAAGTCATCTATGCCATGTGTTGTGTGTATTATTCTGATATGTGGCATGTGCAGATATTTAAAGCGAGTCTACGTTGCATACAAAGAAGATGAATAGTCTTAGGACTTTGGAAATACCAACACTCGTGGAGTGGTTCATTCACTGTTCGCTGCCTCAACTAAAACTGCACTTCTCAATCTTATTTGCGGGGTGGCTGGTTGCTGGTGGAGTGACTCTTTCCATCATCATATTCCACGCAAGCCAATGTATTTATTTATGCATAAAGCTGTTACCTTCCTTTCCCCGACTTCTCTGCTTCTCGAAGGCCGAAACATTGGCATTTCTTGACGGTGGAGAAATAGCCAAACTTTCACTGGCACACCATTTCATTCAGTTTTGTGCGTTATGCAATAAAGGATGCTAGACTTACAACCGTCTCCTTCCCAGCTCCAAGCACATTTTCATTTCCACATGCCTCTCAGAATGCTATTATTAACAGCAGAAACTGCTTCTACATAATATTCTCCCGGTTTCCATATTGTGGAAATATAGTGGAAATATGTAGAACGACCCACTCGGGTGGCTGTGGCTTCCCTGCCTTTTGTGTCTCTAATGCAACTCTCAGTTCATAATGTATGTAGCGAGAGGAAAGTAAGTGAAAGCATTATTCCGTCACAGCAAAAAGAGTTGCTCCAGCCATTCCTCTCTTTTCCGCAGCCACACGAATAAATTGAAATGTGCGAAAGAAGAAGCTGCACGGATACTCTGATGACTCCATTATGGGTCTTATGTGGTGTTACAGTCCTCGTGTCAGGTGTGTCACACTAAAGCATGCATGAATGAAATATGCTGGGCCTATGCACATCATACTCTTGTAGCAACCCTCCTCTCATTCAAAATACTAAATGCTCCAACCCGTATTCCAAATTCTACTTAATTCTTCGGTACTTAACCACACTCGGTACTGTGCCACGGATATTTTCCTCAATGCTCAACTAACATGACGCAACACAATTATTATTCTATACACAAATTCAGGGATACAATGGGTGAGTGTCTAATCGTTAAGTCACACAGAAAAGCTTCGGTTAGAACCAGATGCACCGAAACTCATGGGAGCCAAGCAGACGTAGAAACACCTAAAAGTACATTCAGAATGCCTAATTGCACTCCGGAGTAAATAAATACACAACAAATCAAGTTGTCAAAATATTATTCGATAAAACTAGGAATAATGCTACGAGAAATAATAAGTAATTTTTGCTGTCTTTTCCTTTGAGACAATCCTACAATTTGTGCCATTTGAACAGAATTCGCATTGTGGTGTGTGTTTTATATTCACCCTGTAATGCATTGTCGGAATGAGCCAGTAGATACCACACAAGGGTAAATGTTTTAGTGGATGAGATATTTGAATATGCAGGAAATAATACTATTATTAGTTGAACAAGGGAATGAAAATGAAAGGAAGGCGGCTAATAGTTGGAATTGTAATAATGATTATACTTGGACGTGATGCAGGGACAAGAAATGGGTAAATGTGGAAAAGCCCCTTAGGTGGGCAATTAACATGATTAGCGTAAGTATGTTAGTGTGTAGTGCAGGTAGACACGGAAATGGCTGTTGGTGCAGAAATATGTGAAGTGGTAATGGTGGGAGGTATTTGTGTGTTGCACCATAGTACAGAGGAAGACTGGGAGTACGGGTCTAATTCGGTTTTAATGAAATTTGATGGTGGTGTGGGTAATACAGGTGCTGTGTGTTGGTAAATTGTAAATGTGTTTTAATTACATTTGATGGTAGTGCTGGGCAGTAAGTGCAATTTGTAGGTGCAATTTGGTTATTCCGAAATGATAAATTGAGGATGATTTTATTTGAGTGCAGGAGAAACAAGCGAGTCTGCTCATCCTTCCTGTGATTATATCTCCGATCTACACATTTATGGAGTACATTGCCGGAGGTACAGAGATCCATTGCTGTTTCGCGATCGACTTCACGGCCTCCAACGGGAATCCTAATGAGCCGAACACTCTGCATCATTTCTCTCCGATGGCCAACCGAACGAATCCGTATGAGCAGGCAATTCAAGCGGTCGGTGAGATTATCCAGGACTACGACCAGTCCAAAATGTTCCCAGTCTTTGGCTTTGGGGCCCGGATACCACCCACTGGGGCTGTTTCTCATAATTTCCATGTCACTCTCGAAGACTCGCCCTACTGCAAAGGAGTTCAAGGTGTCCTCGATGCTTACAAGTAACTACTCATTTCCTTCTCCAAAACCTCACGCTCATGTCTCACGCCTATAAATATTTATGTCGCCAAAATTCTTTCTGCACACCGTAATTCTTCCTCCACAACTTCTTCCTCCACCACCCCAAACGTCTCTTCTCTCAAACCTTTTCTTCCACACACATGTATGCATGCAATACTATATTAAGCAAATTCCAAAGTCAAATGGGTAATAAATATGTTTCATGATTGAACTAATGCGCAAACTAATCTACAGAAATAGGCTACTAATCAGTTTTCTTACAGCAACTCCTTTCGACAAACGCTATTAGCAAGACCTCACATCACCATTCAATTTTTGATGTTTTCAAAAATTTTGTTAATTAATTTGTGTCAGTTTTTGTAGTCGTTGATAGTGGAATAATTATTGCAGTGTAGTAGTAGTTCACCCCACATAAGTAGATGGTATTGCCCTCGTGCAAAGAATTCCTCTGTTACGATTGCATACTAGTGCGAGGCACAATTTGTGTCCGTGCACAGACAGGCAGCTTAGTGATACGCATAAAGATCTCAAATGTTGGATCTTAATAATTGCTTTTATTGTGATGCGTTATCTTTGTTATGAAGGACAATGTGTATTATTCACCTAACTCAAGTTTTAAATTATTTACTACCTCACGAGCGTAATAAACTAAAAAAGTTCACAATTCAGTCAATAACTTAGAAAATTTTGTTCAGGTGGTTTTATTGGAGCAATTACGGTGTGAGCTCAAAACTTGTGTTGGAAGAGTGGAAAATGGTTTGAATGTAGTACACGTTCTAATAATAATATAAGTTCATAGGACAATCATAACCTAACTGGAGTATAATAATGAACGCTATATGCATCTCTATACATGAAGCATAGCTATATAAAATGAGAAGTGCAAATAGTTGGAGTGTTGGAGTACAAATAGACATAGCTCGTTAGGAGAAGAATAATATAGTTTATAGTTGTCTGACTGCACCGCAAAGTTGTATGCTTTTAATATACAGATTTGTACATATGTTGTGTAAATAGTTCCACCAAAGCTAATTTACTTTGTAACACATGTTCTTTCCTTTCCCCAACATTTGCCTGGGCAAAAACTATCCATCACTTCACTAACTTCAGCAGCAAACACATTATTTCCATCAAAATCCGATTGCTACTGAAATTCTCGCTTTCTCAAAGCAAGTGTTAAAGCTAACACACAATACCATGGCTATAATATAAATATTACGTTGTAGTTGTATGCAATGAATGCAATGCCGCTAGAACGTAGTAGCTGCTTTGCAATTATTGCCGTCTAAATGTGTGATGTCATACTAGTTAACAAACCATTAATGAATTTTTATTTTGCTATGTGATGTAGAAACGAATTTAATTTTTGCTAAGTATTTGTGTTGCTGTAACAAACAAACGATGTTGCTTTGCTTTGACATTTGTGCACCTACGTGTAGTATCATTAATTGGCATTGTTTCTTGCATGTATTCTCTGTGTTCAGATTATAAATGCTTTAGTGCTTTGGCAGTTGACTTTTATTTCATTAGCGCGAGGGACGCTGCATTCCTGTCGAGGAGAGTTGTATTTAATAGGACGGAATAGTTGGTCGTGGAAGAGGAGAGATATTTGACGCTTGACAAATGAACTTGAGTCGACTATTGTCACAGCCTTCACTTCTGCTCGCAGACCTCGTCTGTCTCTGCACACTCCGCAGTTTGCACATTGGGAGATTCAGCCTGAACTCTCTGAAGACTTGAAGTGCTCAGAGCTGACGATATTACGAGTCCCGTCGTCAATGTCTCTCCTCTTGTGAATTCTTTGTGAGTGTAGAAGGTGTCGTTTGTACTGGGAGACAACAGCCAAAGTTTCATGGGACTTTGACTCACTTGAGCTCATTTGCAGGCTTAGCTTCAGCTAAACGAGCGAATTAGCAGTTAATCTTATTTGCTCGACTCGAGCACGAGTGCTGCCTCTTTTGCTGTCAACTGCTATACTTATTATTATGTACCCAATCTCCACTTAAATTAACTTTCGACTTTAATTCACTGGCAACTACAACGCTCGTCTCCTCCTCTCCGTCCTCCACGCTTGTCCCACGCTTTCCCTTTCTCAACAAGCACACAAATACACACAGACACTTTCCATTTTTATTACATTTACAAGCATCACAAAACCTGACGACGTCCCTGACTCCCTCACACCTTCGCAGGCATCCAGTAACTTAAAGCAACTCGCTAATCCAATTAACTACGCAATAGCAACCGTCAATCGCTCCTGTCAAACACCTTCAAACTAAAAAATTGTCAAGTAAATAAAAAGATTGAGGAAAATGATATGAATGCTAATAATGTGCCTACGGTCGAAAGTCCATAATTAAGATGACCACGTGTCGTTTAGACGAAGTGAATGTACATAAAACATTTTGACAGTTTAGGTGACTTTTAACAACTTTTTGACTAAATCAACTTCGTAAAAAAATAAAATGGATGTAATATTTAATTAGTAGTGTGTGTGTGTGTGTAGCGTGTGTTAGGTGTGTTAGGTGTGTGGAAGGATAAGGCAGACATCACAGAGTACTTTGAAAGAATATTTTGGACGCCTGGCCTGTGTTCATCAGCAATTACTCTCATTACTACGCTCAGTGTTTTTATCGCGAACATAAAGATTATACGTCCTTTTAGATTCAGTTTTGCTACGTTGAGTAAACAGACTGTCAAAGTTTAGTTTAAAGGCATTAAAACGTAATGTTCGTGCAAATGGTGTATCTGTACGTGCAAAAAACTCACGAGAGCTTTGATTTCACTGACAGATTGTGTCTACGAAACTTGACTGATGTGAGGCTTTGATTGTGTGTAGAAACTGTGTACGCCAAATTCAGTTATACGGACCGACTAACTTTGCCCCGATAGTGAGAAATGTAGCGTCTCTGGCGATGCAGCACTTGGACGGGAAACACTACTACGTTCTTCTCATCGTCACGGACGGAATCATCACTGACATGCCCGACACTAAAGAGGTCAGTCATTATTTCACCATTATTTCCAGCAGGGGATCCACACTTACTTCCTTTCCCTTTCAACCGTAGTCAACTCTCCTCAGCAATAAAGTTGAGGAACAACCTGCCATTTAATGTTCGTGGACGCACTATCAGATTTAATTACCAATTTTGGCCTTTTACGAGTGCACGAAATATCCGCTCTGACATTCATTTAGGCTGGAGCAGGTAGTATTGATATTTGGCTGTTTGCCTTATGCCGCAGCTAATTAAGGAAAGATACAGATTTACAACGGTATCCACTTACTACCGCATTCCGCCAAACCACACACCCCGCAGGCCATGCCCTGCTCAAGCTGCTCATAACTGTTTGGTTTGTGATGGACAGGTTGATATGATAACGCTGTTCTTGTTACCTTTTCATTAACTCCCTCTCACCGCTGCACTCCTCGTCAGTGTCAGTGCTCAAAGTGCTCATTACATCCAAACGTCCATCAACTACCAAACCCTAAATAAATATTCGATATATCTTCTAGTAACAAGTAGTGGAATTACTTTACACATGACTTTCGCCTTAGCGACTTCTATCAAGTCTCTAACGCAGGAACTAAGGCAGGGAAAGCGGATAGTGGGACAGGCAATGCAATATGCAAGCAAAACAGAGTCGCGTTTTCTTCCATTCTGCAAAGTCCGCACTTCGACTCAAGCACAAAACAATCCAAGTTCTAAATGAAATTATTATTTCAACTTGTCGTATGTGCTGGAGCAGATAAAACACTTTTGGTTTATTCACTTTATACGTCTTGTTTTTCTCGCATATTGTCCCTCGATGTTTTTACAACTCCTTTCTCATTTATTATTATTCCACTAGCGCGTGCACATACAATTTCATGAATATGAATGAGCAAAAGTCTGCCTAGACGCATTATTATTATCCAATGAGTCAATATTACATTCTCTTTCTCTTCTGTTCAACAGAACGAAGTACATAGCATACATCTCATGTCTACTGCATAATGTACCCGTTTGTTTCATTCTCAGTTAATTTTAGCAGAATTGACTTCTAACGGTTTTATACAGTTTGTGTATTTATGTTAATTTGGCTAAAAGTATTATTTTCAGGGCAGTTTTGTGCAGGGCAGAATTAAAGAAGCATTAAAAGCTTAGCTTGAGCAGTGGCGGGAGAGATAACTACTTTTAGAGGCTACAGGGTTATTTATAGCGACTGCCGCCAGATATTTTATGTGTGCCCCATGCATTACTTTAGTTTACGTATTGATTTAGTGAATTTTATTGTTTGTATGTTTTGGTATTTGAATGTTGATTGTTTGTTTTGGTTGTGACGGTGGTGATGCGAAGGCGATAGTTGATGCTGCCAAATTGCCGTTGTCCATTATAATAATCGGCGTGGGCTCTGCGAATTTCGCCCAAATGGACGAGTTGGACGGAGATATCGTTCGACTTTCTTACAACGGACGAGAAGCAGAGCGAGATATCGTTCAATTTGTGCCCTACCGGGACTCATACTCTTGGATGGCAACAATTTGCCCGGAAATTGCAGGGAAATGGTCGAGTAGCTACGATAACACGAGTCGACTTGCCAAAGTCAAATTGGCCAAAGAGGTCCTGGCGGAAATCCCCGACCAGCTCACAGGTTTCATGAAAAGTCGCGACATCACTCCCGTCAAACCCAATAAAGTCAACAAGTCTGAAATAGAATCTTTGAAAATAGACTCAAACAACAAGCCACAAAACTCAAAGTCCAGTGCTGCACCCAATACGAATATTATTGGCAACCGAGCTGCCACCACCGCTCTAGAAAAAACTTTAGCCAAGTAAACGATCCACCGGATGGACTTGCCACTTTGTGTGCTGCTCTGCCACTCTCCGACTCTTCGTACGTGCGTATTTGTGCTTAGGGAATACACGGCGCGTCTCAACTAATAATTCTCTCCGCATTATCTCAGTCCTTTATTTACTTCGCCAAAACATCTCAACACCCACACCATCGCTGTACAAACCGCGCGTGTTACTTTCTCTCGCTGGACAAGGGAATATTTACCAGTAACACTCCCACAGTACACTTCACCACAGCAACTCCAAGATGTGTGCGTTTGCAGAGAAGGACACACAGTACGACATCAATAATTGCAGAACACATATCTTAATCTACCTAATCTACTCCAAACTATTCAAAGCTATAGCCTAAATGTAACTGACTGTTGGCAGATCCACAGAGATGTAACGAACTTAGGTGTGTTGGTGTATACCGAATGTGTAAGCTGTAGCCACATACTATACCCACACTGTGCTATACAAAATACCTATACATATTATGATAGTTAAAAGGAAATAATATTACCGGAATTACGTAGCAAGTATTCCGATACTGAACACATGCACTTACACAGTATACGCAGATTCACATTATAAACCACAACGTGTTTTTGGAATGTATTTTGAAGAATGCTCTTAAGGAACTTTTATTGCTAACAGGCATTTGAATGAACAGCCGAAAATCAAATAAGATGAAGCATTATTTCAGATGTAGGTTCTTTAGACGATATTGTTACTGTTCAAGGAAAGTATAATAGTTACTGATGATACTGTTGAATAATGTGAATCGTTTTAGTACACCCAATCCATGTACGTTTCCCTGAATTATTGATTAGGAAGCCAATGTAGAAGTGAAGGCAGTTTATTTTATCAAATAACATGACGGAAATTCAAAATGAGCATTGGAAGTGAAAGCATGTTTGGCATAACATTCTCAAAAATGAAGGTTTAGCGAATCTGGAGATCTGGGTCTGTTTAATAAAAAGCATTGTAATGGTGGAAGATGCATTAAACGGATTGGACTCCTAAAATGTTTTGGAATGTGCAGCTTGAAGGTAAAACAAAATTGAATACACTTTTGAGAAGTAATAGATACTAGAGTACAAGGACTTCAGTTTTGTTATTGGATGTGTTAAGGGATGAGGATGTTTTCAAAGTGGCTCTGAATAATCAAGTAGCTAACTATAATGTACATTTTGACGGATTGTGTGATTGAATTTCTTTGTAACTGAACTGATGGAAGAGACGAGGTGAGAGAAACGAGATGACGGAGTTGGAAATGGAAACAGGGATTTAGCTTCTGTTTCTGTCAAGTGTAGTACTACCCAAATGTCTTTTCAAACTAGGCAAAAGCATTATTACTATCCTATCAACCAAACGTAATAATAATGAAGATATAAATGCAAATAGATTATCTATCTGTCGCTTTTCAAATTACAAACCACGGTGAATGGCTACAACTTCGTCATCAAATGAAATTCCAGATGATGATGTTCGTTTTATCCGTACTGCTAACAAAGAACTTGCACAACTATTGTATTTTCAAAGGTGGGCAAAATTATAGTTTGCGCAGTCCTTATTTTATACGTAGTTCAATTTATATGGTCACTGTTTCGTATAACAATCGTAATCTGTAGAAGAAGTACACAAGTAGTTTTTGCATTGCTTGCCTTAACCTAACAATGAAAATATCTCTCTACATTTAGAATAGCTACGCTTAGAATGAATCTTTTGTTTGCAATGATTTTCTACTGTTTGAAGTATATGCTCGTGCTTTTTAGCATACAGATTTGAGGGATGTACGTGAACGTAAGAAATACAATGAATTTGCCCGAGGCTGTTCTATGTTGCGATTTAACTTTAAAGATAATTTCCACCCCGAGGCAAATTGATACATTCATTCATTATTAAATACATCTGGGTGAAATGCCTTCAGACAGAGTTGAGTAAAATTTATGAACACTGGGCCGGAAAATTTAGCTCACATCTGTGTCTGAAAATCAGTCATTCATTGCTCTCTGCCATGAAGAAAACATCAGCGGTTTTATTATTGCTTTAGGTAGAGTCTTGTACAGTCGGCATTTCTGAATGACGCAGCTAGAAGTATTTTCTGAAACAGAATGACAACAAAAGGAAAACTAATCGACATACCTTCCAAGCCACCAAGTTGCATGCATTGACTCTCCAAGTTAACTTATGCTGAAGTGGAGACCATGTAATAAACCGAACTGACTGAAAGACGCAAACAACCACAACGTTCAGAGGGAACATCACAATTGAATGCAAAGGCAAGGCTTAAGTCAACTGCTAACTTAGAAGCGCCATTGTTAGCAAACTACCTCGCTCAGTTGCTCATCGACTCATCTTATTGTGCTGTTGTGAGTTCCTATAGCTGTGGCTGAATGGGTAGGGGAGTAGAGACATAGGACAACTCCATACGTTCCTCACAAACAATGCGAGGAAAGTCTCGCATGCACTCACAGTTCGACATTTAGTTGTTGTTCTTCTTTCCTTTGGAGTATTTGAACGTGACGCATCACCGCCACCATTCATGAAACAGACGGGCCGATAGACAGACAAACCAATAACCTACTCAACGACTAACCAACTCATCTTGAAAGTGAACAAACAAAGTAACGTATTGTGTTTTACGAATTGTGTTTTGTGTCTCACCGTCAATCTCCTGTCTTGTCTTCTCCAACCGACGACTGTAGTGCCTTCAATGTCACTCCAGTCGCCTGTCTATTGCCTCGTACACTTCGATTTTCGATACCCGTGTAGCATCTGTATACAGAATTACACAAGGAACAGGAGTCGATAAACACAAGATTAGGGCGGGGACACGTCTACGTGAGTGATTGAGATTATTATCTTTTATTATGCATTTATTCCTTCGTCCAACTCACTTTCCTCCTCCTAACTGTCTTTCACTCCAATTCCAACAGTTGTATACCTCATATCTACTTTACCAGCTTTCTTCCATTTCTATTCTATCCACTCTTATGACGAACCCAGTGTATCTACATATCTAACAGTGCAAAAGTCCTCAAAGTAGTATAAAGTACGCATCCTCACTCACAATCAGTACAGCGGCGATGCATACTATTTGGACTATTTAGATAGCTACAGATTTGTTCATAGTTTTTTCATTTATTTACAGCTGGGTGTGTACAACACACGTGTTTCTCTATAGTAGGTCGGTATGACGGTATGTCGCTTCCTTCCTGTAGATAACAGCCAGTCGGTCCACAAATGCCACATGACATGCCGTTTGTTATGTACTTTACTCATAATATGTACTTATATACTTCTATCCGATTATCAAAATTCTCTATCATTTTATTTTGTATGTAGACATAGTTATATTATTACATGACTGCACAGGATATTGTTCACGAATATTTATTACTTATATGATTATTGTAGACATTTGATCTATTCCCAGAAATATAATTTGTTCTTCGATTACATTATAGCGAATATGGTTCAGTCCAACCCAACCATATTTCAGCCCCGGTTTTTTCAGCTCCGCGACTTAGCAGCTCCCCCATTTTTTTAAGAGTTGTTCACTTCAAAGAATCAAATTTCTTACTCATAATTATATTATTACTAAATGCGTGGTAGCGTGGTCTATATGATACCCATCATATTTTATTGTACATATTTAGCCTTCGCAATTATATTGATTCCTGCGGAGCACGTTAGGCTGAGACTGACAGTACATGTCACATTGATCGTCAAGTTTCGTCCCAGTGCGTAACTCACGCAAGTCACTCAAGTGATTGGGTCTGTTTGAACTTCATGTAAGCTTTGTTTCTGCTCATTATTCAAGTACGTAAGTTTCCTTACAAATTACAATTGTATTAATTCAGGATATATAGTAATTATGAGTAAGAGATTTTATCGCATCATTCTTTTATTTTTTTGCTTTCCATTCATAATGCAATCACAACTAATATTTTCTTACGATCAAAACCCCGTGGAGCTGTTAAGTCATGGGGCTGTAAAATGCGGGGCTGTAATGTACTCGGGCTAAAAAATACACGGGGCTGAACCGTACTGTTACCTTGTTTTCTTCCAAATGGAGACGTACAAATATGACGTACGTCGGAGTAACAAGAATAATAATAATATATACTGATATGTAGACAACGTAGAGCTTGTGTGTTTGTAGGGAAATGTAAGGTAGTGTACGAACATGTACTTTTTAACGGCACAATCGACATTAGTCGACATAGTTAGTTAGATATGCATTTAGTAGTTGCATTTGGTTGAAATGGTTGGAAGAAGGACGGCTGAGGAGGAAGAGTGAATGAGGAAGGGAAATGTTGTGAATGTTGTATTAAGAAGAAGTAGAAGACTGAGGAGAAGGTTCACTTGATTCTGGTCTTTGTTCGCTAATGTTATTGCATCTCACAACAGAATTTCCTGTACGGAGATATTATGCTCAGTGAGTTAATCCGTCCCTCAGGCTTCCCGTTTCTTCCTCCTCGCTCTCGCCTGCTCGTACACCTTGTGCTCTATTTATGTAATGCATCTTTGCAGTAACATCTAATAGTAATGGAGCTATATGAACTCTTTTAGCCCCACCACTCTCATCTTTTGCACTGCGTCCTTTTAAGTCTTATTAGGCCATCGCTGGAGTCAGCTCTCGCTGCTGCTCCTCCAGAAATTTAGAACCGCTACACTCATCACAGCAGCTCACTTGTACATTCTCCATCATAATGCAAGTGGCTGTTGATGCTTGGTGTGCACGCTGTGTGTGTCATATCGTCATATGCACAGGAGTAGAGCAGCAGAAGCGTTTCGGATGGAAGAGCCTACAAGAATATTGCACGAAGTTTGTTTGGAGCAGTGTGGAAGGAGGCTGAGGAGGAATGTGATGTGAGTCGACGGAGGAGATGTTGTGATGTGATACTTTCGTGCAATATTTATGTACGACTATGCATAAAATAAGTGAGCCGAGTTAAACGCCAAATGTCGGAAACTTAAGGTGGTTGTTGGGCCATCCATACATTAGTTAGATCTACACGCAAGAGCCATTTGGCCCCTGCTTTCACTTTCAACTAATAGCTGCAGAAAGGAGGCTAAAGGACTAGACATTTTATACAGCCTTTCTCGGTGCACACTTTTAACACACATATATTCACTTAACTGCAGACATGGCCAAGAGGAGACATGAGACGAAAGTAAAGCCAGAGAAAAGTAAAAGATGAGATGAGATAATTCGCTTCACTTGACTAGATAGATATTGCATTCCACATACAGCACTAAAAAATGTTTCCTCCCGAACATTCTTCCTTAGATCTAGTTTCATTTTACAGGGCCATCCCGTCTCTCTCCACACACACAGCCTTCTGCACTACACCATCAACCCACAACAAAAATCTTTAGCACACAACAACGCAAGCTATCTCCAACTTGTACTTTCTGCCTCAGCTATTATGGCTTATGTACAACTTTAATGTTACCTTCACAAACTCCGGTAGCTCAGCCGTCTAGCGATGATGCAGGATTTACAATTTGTAGAATCCTACATTGTGTTTTGCGAGGTTGCGCTTAGCAAGTCTACTGAGGCTGTCAAGCTTTTGTATGTAGATTACGAATGCTTCAAACCTTTGAGAATACGTGGAAGAGTTATCAAAATGCGTACTGGCTAATTAAGTTTCAATGGCATCATATTTGAATGAAAATTGAAAAATATTAATATATCCATTGTTTAAGTAGAGCAAGCTACTTTATAACATTGGTGTCTACGTCTGTCTGTCCGCTATAACTCACGAACGAAGTGAACGAACGGATAAACACAATTCGTTCAAACTTCTCATACGTCATCTCCGGGTCACAACCAAGGTCCCACTGGAGAAAGGGGTCAATAAGCCAACTCCTTCATCATCTTTCACCTTTTAGAATAACTATTGCCTCAACCTACACTGCATTTTAAATAGTGTTAAGTGAATTGTATTTATGTTTGGAATTGAAAACCGCCAAATTTAAAATTTGAAGACGACCGCTAATGTTTAAATATTTTGACAAACGAGAATTGATGAAGAATAGTTATTCCGCTGTTAACTTATTTATTTGACAACCCTTTGGCGTCTTAGTTAATAAAATATTATATTCTTGCGCTACTTTATTACAGCTTTGAATGGTTTATTTTAAACTTGGTCTTGGCATTCTTCCAGTATCAAAAATTTTGTTTTAACAGTTTACTGCAAAAAATTGAAAAATGTTTATATTTCCTGAATTGTTGGATCCTAATGCAATTTATTATTTAGGATTTTAGGAATACGATCGGAGCTTTAAGACAGGTTTATATTTGTATGTAACATCCAATCTACGTTTTACTTTTACACTAATTGAAAGTGTAACGAGAGGTTGAGTGATGAGAAGTGACACGAAGCGTGTTTTGTGTGGAGAGAAAGGAAGTGAGAGGAAAGTGAAGCCTTTGTGACTTTCACTGAGTTTGTGTTTCTTTCTGTGTATGGCTGTTTTATGGAATTATGTGCAGAAGTTATGTGTGTCTCTTTGGGATGGTAGGACTATGTGAGCAGTCAAGCGAGTCGAGGGAATTGCACTGTTCCCATTCCACATCTCAACTTCTCAACTCAAGTCTCTCTTTCCCTCAAAGGACCACAAGCACGAGACTTCCACTCTCTCTCCTCCCATCCACTTACTAAAGGTTTCAATCATACAACAACTCGCCCTTGTACTTCTAGTACATATATCCCGTCAATTCCCAGCCAGACATTCCTAAGGGTTCCCTATAAAACTGCTCTTACTGTAACTATGTTCACCGCTTTGTAAAGCTGTGCACTGCTACAAACGCATTGCTTATTTACAGTCTGAGAAAAATAAAGTGTTTTGGGAGAAAGCAAGGCAAAATCTTGAGTCTTTCTCTTTCACAAGGTTACATCAAATATGTTGTAATCCATTATGTCATTACATCGCAATTTGTCAACTTATTTCTCCAAAACGTCTCCGCCAAATCCAACTTGGTAGTCCTTATTAACACAGTACTCACAGTAGTATTTGATGTAGTAAATTGCTATAATATATATTATAAATTATTCAATATTTGCACGTACATTCGTCTATATGACACGTTTTGCTACACGTACTCAGTCAAACAGAATAAGTTTGTTTGATGTGTATGCTGTACTGATGATTAGATATTCATATCAAGCATTAGGTATGTATGACTGTATTAATGCGCATACTACTAATTGTAACTAGAGGTGGACCCGAGTAGATTTTTTGATGCTCGGTTTTCGGTGCGGGATGGTGTGGAATACGGTTCGTGTTCAGTTAAGTTGTAGTATAACTAAGTTCTGACCCACCTGGACTGGCTAAAGCTAAATAACTAAAATTAAGTCCTAAATGATTAAAATTAACTCTTCAATTGCTTAATTAATATTCAAGTGAAGTAAATTGCATGCGTTTTTCTTCAATTGAACTCAAACTAATTCATTATTAATTCAATATTCAAAATGCAACGGGTTTAAAATCGGTTCGTGTTAGATTCAGTTCGCTCCAAGTCACGAAAATTGTTCGAGTTCGGTTTGGTTATATTCTATTAATTGTTCGGGTCGGTTTTTTACTGAACTGAACAGTTCGGTTTGGGCCCACCTTTAGTATATACCTAATTTATATAATTTAATTCGAAGTGCATGTGTAATAGTTATAATTGTGTTACACAATGCTTATTGACGCACCAGGTAAAGTTTCTCCGTTTCCAGTTTGAAAATAGAGTTATAATTTTGTTTGAGTAAGTAAGTTTGTAAAAGTAGCATTATTGAATAAGATGGAAGCCTGTATGCCTCTGAAGCATCTAGCCAGTACGGTCTGAACATTTGAGGCAGTTTCTTTTCATTTTAAGTTGATTTACTCGCACAGATATCTCGCATCTATTTGTAATGATAATGTAAAGGAAGATGGTTGGGTTTGAATTGCATATGTAACGTTGTTTCTAGCAACTTTCCTCCCGTCCACCGATCATTCCTTTCAAAACCTCAAAGAAAGTTATAATTATCTTAAAATGTAAAGTACTTGGCCCAAGTTGGAAACACGAAAGCAACGACTCGGATGAAATAATATAACTAAATGTAAGTAAATTCTTGCAAGTAAACTGAATGTTGGCACAGTTCTGAGAATGGTGAGGGAGCAGTAAGTCATGGAAGGTACAAATATCGGCTAATAGACAGATCTTCCATAAGTACATCAGCACTTTGTATCGTCTTGCTCGTCTTCTTTTGCAATAATGGAACTCCGTGTTGCTAATAGTTGAGACTGGGTTGCAGGCGGCGGAAGTTTGTCAAGAGAGAAGATACTTTTGAAGTATCTGTAAAGTTTACTCATTCATTCAGCTATCGCAGAATTGCAAAAGAAGCTATTGCGGTTCATTAACCCAAAACCGGGAAGGGCTAATGATATTACTTGAAAGCGAGTGGTTCCGTTCCAAATTCCTCCAAGACATTCTCGTTATCCTCCAAGTCTCGTCTCTTTCTTATTCGTCCCTCACTCTCTCTCGATGCTCCGGCTACTTACAACTTGTGGTTAGCGCCCGTCTTCTCCCTCACCACACCGAAGTACACACTTCTCCTTTCAAGTCCAAGCCAATATTTAACCAACAACCCAACAAGACATTTTTACAGCTCTTTAATATAAATCTAATATTATTGCCCATATTATTAATAACATTTCCATCAATCCACCCACAGTACTCATTCACCTAACGCAACTATTCTAGCAAACCCATTTAATTTACGAAAATGGAAAAACTTCAGTTCGTTCATTCTGTTGAGGAATATTCGAAATGATTTGCAGCATAATCCAAACTTTTTGGCACTCCAGCTTTCAAAAACACCAACTAAAATAAGAGATAAATTATAACTACCTTGTACTAACTCTGTGTTACGCTGTACATAAGATAATTACGTGAATATATTGATGTGTCTAATATAAAATTGAAGTTGTGTGAATGTTTGTTAAATGAGTGTACCTACTAGTAGTTAATAAATTAAGGTAAGCTGATTGGATATTATTTGCTATAACCAAACATGAGCACACACGATATGTAGTACTGTTAGTACCGTAGCACCCAAGTTACATTTCCACATTTTGAATGATTATGAGCAATACTATTGATAGCATATCACGATGATATTATATTATATACTTGTCTATGTACAAATTATATTGGAAATGATACTGAAGGCAGAGTTGCTTACAAATCTAAAACTGTGACAATCACTTGACTGTTTTATACTCCACAACGCCCTTCTTGTGACAAATAGATGAAGTCTACAGAGGTTTAATATTGCAAGCAGGTGTAACGAAAGTGACAAAGACGTGTGTGTGCAAATACATAGAATGATAATTAAATGACAAGAAGGTTGCTATGAATTTTACGGAAGATATTCTGAGAAACGTGAGAGTCAACGAACTAAAGTAAAGAATGACAAAATAATGATAAGAGACTGGGAAAGTGTGGTTTTGTGTGTTGTGAGAAGAAAGCTATTTAATATTGAATCCATTTAGCATCCGAAAAACGACGACTCCCTGTTCCACTGCATCCGAGACTGGAATGAGATAAAAGTGTTTGGGTGGGAGTGCAGTTGGAGGTGCTCGTCATAAAAGTCCAAATAAGCAGCTCCCGTATGCAAACCGTCAACCATGAATCATTTTGAAAACAATAAATGTGAGCGACGGCAGACATTATATGAAAGGAACACAGTAAACATCACAAACCTCAATGTGACACGTACACGGTAATAGTAACACGAATAATGTCATGTCACGAAAAGTTTACTTCCTCCAAAGTAGTTCTGTGTCTGTATAGTTTCTTCCCTTCCCTTCTTGTCTATGTGTCCTAGTCAAATGTGAATGTTAAAAGTAAAAGAGAAAACGAGAAATAATGAAATCTGTTTAAAAGCATTTTACCTTACGTTATGATCATATTAAATTCGAATACGACACACTAAATGCTTTAATGTCTTATTTATTTGCATGTCACGTAAAAGGACGTCCCATACTTAAGAAACACAATCTTTCTGTGGCATATTGTCTGGCACTACTGCAGAGGTCGGACGGGTCGGAGTAAATGTGGAAACTAGAAAGGCACGTATTTGTAATGTTCTTGATACATTATTCCAACAGAAAACTCAACCCCATAATGCTTGCAAATCCATTATTGTGTAATTAGAAAATTGCATTGCATTCAAAATTGAATTGTTCTCATTTATGCGGCCACAATTATTTTGCCACTTTTATGCTTTCCTTTTCCTCCAAAATCAGCACTGATTGCCCCATTCTTTCCATCGTCATTCATAATCAATCTTTCATAAAACTTGTTCAATGAAATATACAAACCTGTAAAATTCTAATCTACATAAATGTTGTTTAACTAAAGTTTGAGAAATTTAAATGGACGTGCATAGAATATATAGTGTGTACAAAAAGTAATCATATGAGAATTGTTCCTACTCAACTTCTCACACAGGACATGTAATATTTAAATTTTGGAATTTGCGCCACACTAATTTCGAATATGGAACCCAAATTGAGATCCGGACACAAATGTAAGCATGACGCCACCCCTTTTTTTGCGGTAAGAAGACATGTGTGTCCGAATCTTAATTTGGGTTCCATATTTGAAATCAGTGTGGCCGAAAACCCCAAAATACCGAAAAACATTTGAAACCAATGAGTTATTTTTTGAGTCACAAAAATGAATGCCGATTTAATACATTGGCCGGTGTAGGAGGTTGAGTAGGAGTGATACTGATAACGTTCCTTCTGGGACACGCCGTATTAAAACAAAGTATGAGTGCAGAGATTCTTTAAAATCAAAAGGCCATGAAATGAAAACTGTATATCCACATTCTGACTCATGATACGGAATATTCGCAAGTTTTTTGTTGCTACATCATTTAATGCATATCATAATTTCATAATCTTCGCGTAACGGTGTGTGGCTGCAGTATAGTAAACGCTGGAAAGATTGCCGGGACTACGAATGTCGATACACCAGTCAAGGAAAATAAAGTTGTGATTGAATATGAAAGAAAAACACTCATCAGCAACTCGGGATAAATCATAACTGTGAGGAGAAAGTTGTCATTTGCGAAGTGGAGTCTGGAGTAATGTGTAGAAACGGTACGCTGAGCATTTAGTTTTTGCAAGATAGTCGCTGCATGAATGAACCGAAATAAATTTTATCTGCTAATAACTGAGAGTGGTTATGACTCGCATCTTCCAGCCTCGCTCGTCGAATGCCCCACAAAGTCTCTTCATCCAAATTCCATGAAATCTATATTTAACTTTTACGTTACTTTGGGGAAACTGAATCTGCCTTTCCTCATCTCTTCCATAAAACTCTCCATTTGGAAACACTACAGACATGAGCAATATGAAGAGAAACTTTTATTAGCTACTGCATAATGTGCAATAACACAGAAATAGTGAAATCAAGGGAAATAGTTGTTGGTTCAGGGAAAAAGACTGCAGATGACTTATTAAAAGGCTAACACATCCACGCCCGAAGGGAAATGGCGAAAGTATTTTAGTTGCTGTCTGCTATTTAATGTCTGCTATTTAATGTTGTTTGGAAGGACATGAGGACGGGAGTAGCAACAAGAGCACAGCAGTACCTAAGTAGCATCCTGCATTTCCACAGCACGTCTGCACACGACCACCATCCACTAAGGAATGTACCCAACTCAATATACGGGGCTCTAATAGAGTCAACTGCAGCAGGATGAAATGAATGGTTAAGGCGAAATATCTGGAATGGACTGACACGTAGACGAGATGAAGGACGCGGAGCATTCGGTGGATCGACAGACAGACGGGCAGAGAATGACGGAGGACTGAGTATTGTGATAATGATGATGAGGAGGAGAGGAAGATGCAGGACACGATGCGTGGAGTGATTTCGCTAAGCGACAGGCGGACAGACTCACACAACGATAGAAAGGCTGGAATCAACGTTACGCTCAAATTGAATATCAGAGATGACAAGACTGAATGAAATCTGTTTGGCGGATTCAGTCCGTAGCACCGACGCCTGTGTCTGTGTGCAGCCAGGCTCTTCAAGCTTCGATTCAATGAACACAGCAGCACCGGAGAAAGCGACTGGGTGGCCGCTAGTTTTGCATAGCTACAGCTATTTGCATACGAATTGGCGTATTATATCGCACTGCCACTTGTCATATCAATTCCTCCGCTCTTCTCCCAAACAGGAAGGTATGGAAAGAGACAGACAGACGCTCCACGTCCTTCCCCACTCTCAACAAATACAAAAGCGATTATGTTCACATTATCACTCGCTCACATAGTAAGTAGATAGACAAATCCTTTTCGCTTTCACAAAACTAACTCTTGCCCATGGAATCTGCTATAACAACATCTAGTGCTTCCGTTGTAGCTTTGGCTTAGATAGGTGAACGGTGAAAGGGAAACCTTTGCATAACATGGCAATCTAATTGATAGCACACTCTGACTGCTATCAATATATGTCTACATGCCTAGATTCTGCACAGTACTCTTTCTGGATAGGTGCATACTCCTACAGTCATCTGAATACCCTGCAGGAGTGAATTTCCCTGAAGATATGAACAACAGGCTCCTGATATTAGGTAAGTAAAGCAGGATATATCTACACTCCAATTTCTACTTTCCTTGCCAATAGTGCCGCCCCAGCTGATGAGCATAATATATCAAGGACGATGTGGTGAAGTGTAGTTTTAAATGGAGTTGTGGGTAAGTGGACGGCTCCATCATGTGCCATGCTATGAGCTCTAAGAATATACATTCACATCTATACCCACCAACCCAGCCATCTATAGGTATATCCAAGGTATATCCCTCCTTTCTAATTTATTACACACAGCCACATCTGAAAATGAAAAATAGCTACGCACTTTGCCTGCCTAATGACAAATTACTTTGTAATGGAGTAGAGAATTAGCAATGAAGATATATTTCACTAATGTAATAATGCCATGTTGAACATATCACATTTACAAAGAGACAGGGAATATCGTTGGATAAAAGAGCAAAGAGGTACGTAGGAAGTGGGAGGATGCATATACAGTCGTCATAAAGATATATCAATGGTTTGATAAACGTGCTTGGTAATTACAATAATGGCATGATTCCTTTCCCATTCAGCTATGATAGTACAATATAACATGTATATATGTATTAGGATTTAATGGCCTTTCAAATCTGCAATCTCCTTCTTTAACTATGCAGACATTTAGAAGTTGCCAATACGTAGTTTGTCGGCATACATATTTTACACCTTCCCGAATGTGACAGGCAAGTTTTGATGTAGTGCGTAAGAAAATAAAGGCCAACAACCAAGAAGAAAATAAGACTAATAGTACCTCCAGTCTACGAATTGTGATAATGTGTACACTCTAAATAATTTAGCCTCAAATTCATTCCAAACGGACTAAAATGTTATTCCATGTTGACTTTTCACTGCTCCCATCCCGATGGAATAAATCCACGTATTCTTAAAAACGAATACTGAGATTAGTCCTTGAAGAATATTAAGTTATTCCGTTGGGTATACAAATTAATCCGTATGGAAATCGTTTAATCTATTCCAGTTTTAATATAATCCTGAAAGAATAGTTGATTATTCCATTGGTACTAAATTATTATGCCATACGTATTTAAGCTTACGCTGTACACACTAAATTATATGCCATGCGTACTAAACCTTATGCCTTACGTAATAAATATTATGCCGTAGGTAATAAATTTTGTGCTTTCCATACTTTTTGCTAGGAGGAATATAATTAATTTTCTAATATGTTTTAAATTAATCAATAGAGTACTAAACACAATATAATAATACAGCTAATTATTTAATTTTACTTAATAATTTGTAATTCAATAGTTAAATGATAATCATTCTATTTATATTCTCAAACTTGATAAGACAGTGTTGTGATGTGAAACATCAATAGGTATAGTTGATCCCTGACCAATATTTGAGGAAGGAATGATTACAAATTCGATCTGCAATGCAAAAAATATAAAATTTTAATTTTCGTTATCTGAGCTGACGGCCAGCTTTTAAATTTACTTGTGATTCACGAAGGGCAGCTTACCTCAGAAGTCAAATTGTTTTCAATTGTAGAGGAACAGGTTTCAACATTGAGAGTTGTCGAAAGAGCTATTTTGTACTTCGTTAAAAATATAATCCGATCACCAAAGCCTGGAATCACTGTGTTGAAAGTCGCCTGTAGATCAGGATTCTCTAAAATCATTCGTACTACATCGTCAGTGACATTTTGGGCTGAAAATTGTATAATATATTTGTTATATTCCCCAATTAACATTTTATTATTTTTTATAATATACAATTTATTATATTACATTTTCAGCACGATTTAATTTCAAAATGCTTACTTACCTTTGAAGGTGTTGAGATGCTGACCCAGTCCATTCGCCCCTAAAACCGATTCCACCAAAATGAATAACATTTTGAGTAGAATTCGGTGGTCGTCATATTTAGTTTTTTATGCAGCACGTTTGGCCAGTACAATATCATTATGACGCTTTTTAGTTTGAATTTGCCACTTGCACTATTGTTATGCCATATGGGATATTGACCGTTCCATCAGTCCGGATATAATACGCTCTCATCAATTAGTATAACCGGAATATTTGCACACTTATTCCATGGGGTGGAATACAAAATATTCCTTCTCAGTTTAGTTTTTATACCGTCTGGTATAAAATCAGGCTTATGCCATGGCGGAATAACGAAATTATTTAGAGTGTACTGCAACTCATTCTAACGACTTTCCCTTGTTCAAATTCCTCAATAGTATAATTATGGATATTGCTAAGCAATTAAAAGTTTTGATGTAGTGCGTAAGAAAATAAAGGCCAACAACCAAGAAGAAAATAAGACTAATAGTACCTCCAGTCTACGAATTGTGATAATGTGTACTGCAACTCATTCTAACGACTTTCCCTTGTTCAAATTCCTCAATAGTATAATTATGGATATTGCTAAGCAATTAAATCTTTTTGTAGAAAGTACGCAATGAGACACGAAGAACAAAAATTACTATGAGAATATGAATTCATTATTAAGTAACATGAAATGATAAGCAGAAGCATAAATGTGAATTGGGCATTGTAAGAAACCAAAATACCAATGAAACATGCGTTTCGAAATTAAGCTTCTTAAGCTGCAAGTAGGAGAGTAGGACGCAGGGAAACATCTCTTTGAATACAACCAGAATGTTTTGCCCTGAAGTTATAGAATAAAATCATCCATTTATAATTCAGATGCGATTTCTGATATGTATAAATCCCAGATAATTTACCTTAAGTCTTAAATTCTGAGAATCTGACTTCAATCAAATATTATATTTTGCTGTTATTCGTAGATGCTTTAATACTTTTCTTGCTACTTATATTATTATTAGCACCACTGTAGAACCACAACAATAATGAGCATTATTAAGATGATGCTAATGGCAATGGCCATGAATACGTGAAATTAGGAGCCTTATTAGTTGAGTGCATCCATATATATTTATTAGTTTAGGAAGGTTCTAAAAATTCCAGTTAACTATTATTTGATTAAATTCAATAAATCAGAGGATAATTACCAGAAATGCCTTGAATGAATATTGTTACTTGCTCTGGTAACTTTTGGATGACATTTACAGTATATAATATATCTTTATCTGCAATATGGAAAACTTTGACTGCTCTGGAAACACATTTGGATGTGAATGTTCTGTTGGCGGAGTTAGTTTTTACAGTGAGTTTAGTGTTAAATGAGGCTGACACGAGAGTCAGGACAAATATGGCACACATTGAGATTACTGGAGAAAGAATGGCGAAGTTATTTTTGTGATAGCCAAGTTGTAATGGAATAGAGCTGTCTTGTGGGAATTTATTCCGTTGTGCAAAGAGAAGTAGACTTGAGTGTTAAACTGAGCTATAGGAAATAATGTCGGGAGATTGGAATGGATTCGACGTAGAAGAAAAGCGACTGTTTGTCTGGGAGATGAGCATACATTAAATTAAATTGGATTGTAATGCTATCCTTTTTATGTTTAATCAATGCGGAAATTGTAGATGAGCAGACGGGAGGAAGGAAGCTGATTTACCAAGTTCTACATCCACTTCACACACATGCAAACACGGAGGATGGAGAATAAAACTGAAACTACCTGCTGCATAATAAACAGCACTGGCAACTTAATGAAAGAGTCTGCACACGCACAGAGACAGTACCTGAAATTCCACTTTTCTCCTTAGGCACCCACCACCCGCTAAAATCCTCTCAATTATAAATACAACGTAAGTGCATCCATGCTGCCCATAGTCGCATCAGCCTCTCGTTATCCATCTGTCACAACTTCACAACGGCTCCCACTTACCCACCAACCGTTTCATCCATCCGTATACCAGCAACCACTAGCTACTCCCATTTTCCCATTTAAAACCGACGAACTGACGAATGTGCCCTGTCCCAACAAATACGACATTATGACAGGCTCCTGCTCTGTCAAATAGAATTAAGAATTGTGTGTATCTGTGCACATTTCAGAGTCTATCAGATACAGATATTCACAAAATATCCAGCATATAGCTTCTTGCTTTATATCCAGCAGTTTAGCTAACTCAATCGTTTCGGATTTAGTCAACTGTTAGTTAGATGGTTGCAGTTCTGCCAACGCGTACAGTTGGTAATGATAATATTATGTATACGTAATTTATAAGGAATCTAGGTATAGGGAAACTCAATATTTGCAAAGCAATCTACCTGCTCCTGCATTTAGGAAACACATAAAAAGTTTATCGTAACTTTCTTTTGGATTCCTCGCTCACAAATGCAATTAATTGGAATGGATGGAGCATACTACAATTTTGAGTTAATGATTCAGTGCAATTTAACTGCTCCATCCGAGAGAGGAATACGAAATGCCAACTATGCTTTTCTTTGTGATTTACATTTGCACTCTCGATTATTTTAAATGAGCTATTAAATCTTTAAAAACGCCTTTGGTATTCATGAATATACTTGATGGCTCAACTATCGACTCATAAGAACTGACATTATCTCTGCTCAGTACACTATGCACTACGTCAACCAAAACGTGCACCTAAGTGCATAGGCATACTTTTTCCAAACATTAAACTTAAAATACTCCTGTCCAGCAGAAACTAAACCGCAAACTTGCAAATTCAGAAAGTAACCCATGACACAGTGGACAACGGTAGGTTTCTAGTTCGACCCAAACACAAAATCATAATCCCGAGCAAGTAGCATTAGTCAGCCGGTAGTCTCTGAATATAAGATATACTTAAAAGTACGAATTGGTTCATTCGTTGATTGGTTGATAAGCAACTGGACGATACATTCTGTGTGAAATGCACCAATAAAGACACTCACTTCGCAGTGTTGTGTGTTGTCACTGCCAATACTGCTGCACATTTGGCTATTCAGGTGTATTTACGTCCTTCGTAAATGTCAAGTATTCAGAATGAGTACAAATTATGCAATTTTCATGACATGACAGTCAAAGTAAACGGACAATCGATTCCCACTACAAGACTTAGAAGACATTATGCACATAAAATTAAGTTCCTTGCCATTGCGGCCGTACCTGTAACCTTCGCATGTGCAACCAGTAACTAGCTGAAGGAGTTCCTGCAGGCGTCATTTTCTGCATTCTGACGGCACTGTGAAATAAAAATAGCTGGACAGACAACGTTCGTTTTTAGAAGTATTGTGTTTACAAAATCTATAAGTAACTATTCAAAATATCAGCTTACAGCTTCCTGGCCTACTACTTCATGTATTATGAAAGTTACGATAACTTACGTATACACTCAATAATAAGTGCGCATTTTATAACTGCTCCCGTCTTTCTTAAACACGGGTATGCTTTAATCTAAGTAGTGCTTAATACAGAAACCGATATGTCTCAATTGTACTAATAATAAGAGCGTTTATAAAACTCTCCCTGCGCACATGTTCATTTGAACATTGTTAACTAACAATAAGTTAAAAAATTATTCAATTCGCACAAAGCATAAAATTGTAAAATATTAAATGTCAGCCAGAAGTAGAGCTTACCAAAAGAAATTGGCATACCAGGTTTTCATTTATTTGTAACAAGTCGTATAAAATGAGGGATTTTAATTAAAATACGAGTGCCAGTATCAAACACGTACCATACCTAGTTACAATTTACAATCATACTACACTAGTCACCAGCTACTTTTAATTCGTTCGTTGCGAAGGTTAAAATAGACAGATAGACAAGTAAATCGTTTCTATAAAGCAGCTTTTAGTATATGCATGTGGTCGGAATATTTTATTGTATAACAGAGTAACAAACAAAGCTTAGAGTACATACCGATCAGAATTGAAAAATAAACCATTGCAAACCACTGCAAATAGTTGCGAAGCAGCCAGTAATTGTTCAATTACTTCAATTGGATCAATAGTTGTTCAATTGGATCAATAGTTGTTCAATTGGATCAATAGTTGTTCAATTGGATCAATAGTTGTTCAATTGGATCAATAGTTGTTCAATTGGATCAAT